>PVHY01003970.1:0-46879 GCA_004024945.1 Uropsilus gracilis
CTATATAAAACTAAAAAGTTTCTGTTCAGCAAAAGAGACAATAAACAAAACAAAAAGAAACCCAACCAACTGGGAGAAAATTTTTGCCCTGCAGACAAGTGACAAGGGTCTGATAACAAAGATCCACAAAGAGCTCCTACAGCTCAACAAAAACAAAGCAAAAAACCCAATCAAAAAATGGGGAGAAGAACTAAAAAGGTCTCACTATTTTTGCCTGGGGAACCACAGGGTACCACAGACTCAAGCAATCCCCAGCCTCAGCTTCCCAGGTAGCTGGGATTACAGGCGAGCGCCACCATGCCCAGCTATTGTTTTGGAACTAGGTCTCGCTTCAGGCCCCAGGCGGGACGCGAACCACAATCCCTAGTCCCGGTCGCTTCATAGGCTGAAGCTTACAGGCACGAGCCACCGTGCCCAGCTAATTTACTTTTTAGATTACTGCTTGAATCTACCGAGTAAGAGTTTTAAAAGTACACATTTTAGCTGTTTCTAGCTTATTTTTAAAACATTGCCTTCCTTTTTGTCTAACTTTTACATAAAAAAAAGCTTTAATGAGGATGAACTCACCTGATAAATTGTGAGAACATATGTGATTTTCAGACACAACTGTTAAAACTCTCACCATGAAAAAAACAACCTTTTTACAACTAAGGAATGTGGCTGACAGTCACAATCTTAACACCACCATATATTTATGTAGAACTTAGTAACTCTCAAGAGTCTTTTATATCATTCCCCTAACAGCTGCATTGTTTACATCCCCTTTTCTCCCTCAAAAAGTTAATATTGTGAGTTGGAAGTTTTACTCTTCTTAGGACTCAGGGTAATTTACTGAGCTAGCCTCAAGTTTTATGTGTGCATTGTTTCTTGATGACCATAGTTTCTTACTAAACCAGACAGCAGCAGGTGGTATGGTGAGTTTTTTGGTTTGTTTGTCTGCTTGTTTATTTGTTTTTGTGAATGAAGAGCAGCTGCTGCATCCTCAGTGGTAGAAACAGGCCTCCAAGTGCAATGCCCGCCACCTTCGTGGTTCTTTCATGTGTTCTGCATCATCCCTCCCACCTTCAAAGTTAACTGACCTGTTAGAAAAACAAATGAAAGTCTTGTCTTCTGTTTGGAAAGAATGTGTTTTTTTCCATGTCCTTCTGCCATGTATTTTTTTCTGGAGGGGTGAGGGTGGTACCTGGGGGGAAGGATGGGAGGTCCAAGTACACATAATAGCTGGGTTCTTTTAAGATCAGCATGGCTTTTCCAGAAACTAGGGAGAAATGGTTTCTTGATTGACAGAGTTGTTTATCCTCTTTTTTTTTTTTTTTTTTTTTTTTTTTTTTTTTTTTTTGTATTCCCTAGGTTGTTTGTTTCTATGTTCTGGGTTGCCATCATTAAAGAGAGGAAGATAAATTTTTGAGATTGTTTCTATCATGGTGCTTGATTAGTCAAGATACTGGCACCTGGTGATTGCAGCATATTTTACTGAACAATTTCTTTAACATAAATAAAAAATACAAAATTGGATAAATGACATATATAACTTGGTTTTGTTTAACATCAGAATAAATTTTTATTTCTCTTGTAAAGCTTTTTTTTTTTTTTTTTTTTAGTATTAAAACATCCTCTGGACAGAAAATTTTATTTCTAGTCTTATTTTTATACCACTTTGTCTTTACTCCCCCCTTCTTAAGGTGCTATAAATATGAATTGAAAAATATAGACATATGACAGTGTATATGTTTTTTTAATAAATTAGTAATGCATCTGACTTTCTGTCAGCTTTTTTATATATTAATTGGTGTATAATTTTTAGTATTTCAAAGCATGCTTATACTTAGGGAAGAGTAGATTTCTTTTGAATATTTATCAGTTTCTCACTATGCCAGAAGATTGGAAAATATTCAAAGATTAAGAATCTTTAGGTAACAAGACACCATTATTTAATGTAGATCTGCCGTCTTGTGTCTGTATTAGGAAATCTTGACGTTGTCTTTTTTTTTTCTTTTTTCAGAAAGTGACTGAAAACTGACCAAAATCAGCACTACTTAGTTTTATTATCATAAAATTATGAGTGTATTATAGAGCAATTTTACAGAATCACCCACGGTTCATTTTAGTACAGTTGATTCCATTAAACAAATATTTTTAACTTGACAAGCATCAAGTATTTAAAAATTAGTTCATTTTAATAGCTCTATAAATTGATTAGAATTTATTTTACTCTATTTGAGCATTATTTAAAAATGTTTTCTTATACATCTCTTTACATAACATAGTAAAATAAATTCCATTAAAAGAATGGATTTTTCTGCATTATATTCTGAT
Organism: Uropsilus gracilis; assembly: GCA_004024945.1. Classification (NCBI taxonomy): domain Eukaryota; kingdom Metazoa; phylum Chordata; class Mammalia; order Eulipotyphla; family Talpidae; genus Uropsilus; species Uropsilus gracilis. Next base: position 2,317 of record PVHY01003970.1, read on the forward strand.
TTACAGTATTTTGTGACTCATCTGTAAGCTTTTACTTTCTGTAATGGAATAAAAAAAATTCTGTTTTATTGGGAAAAATCACATAACTTTGTAGTTTCTATTTGAAATTGAGATAAACAGCATAGTAAAAATCGTATAACTTATTTTGAATTTTTCACTTAGCATCAGCATAACTAATTATAGAACTTGTTTACTTTTTTCATGGGTAATTGTTGATACCAGTAAATAAATGTATCACTTGTTATTTTAAGCTTTCTAGTTGTTATTAGGTATCTCCAGTCCATAGATCAGACTTCATTTAAGAACTCCCCATATCAATCTGATGCCTATTTTCCTCTATTCCCCAGATATTAGTGAGCCAAAACCATTCCCCTCCCCTCCCCTTCTTTTTACCTCTCTGATTCAGAAAAATTATAAAAGCAATGTTTTCATTATTCTGTTAGCACCACTTACGTTACAAATCACAGCCAAATATTCAGTTTTTCAGATTCTTTTAATAATCATATTTTAGCAAATTACATAGTAAACTACATGTTCTTTAATACCTTAACAATTGCTGCATTTGTAATAGGTCTTGAAACTTCTAGTTAAATTTGGTGCTGTATAGGTATAAATCACTTTATACTTAATTTTAAATTGAGTCAAATCACCAAATTTTGGTGAATACATATTTTCAACACCAGTTTTTACTTCTACTATTTTATGGGTTATTGAAAGATATTTTTAAATGACTAGAGGGGAAATTGAAAATATTCACTAAGAAAATAATTATCGCAAATATATGTTTACCATGTGGCTGATTAAGAAAATGCTGTGTTCTATCATATAAATAAATAGTGGTGCAAAAAGTTCATTTTAAGTTGGTAATCAAAGGATTAAGATTGGAGAGCTTTAAAATTTTACTATTTTAGTGCTTAAAATAATGTTTTTCTTCTATTCTTTTTCTTGCCTACATTGAATATGAGCTTGGAAGAGAAGACAGCCTATGAAATCATTCAAAGATTGATTTCACAGGAGAGTCTATAGGGTGTGACAAGACATATACTCTAAGATAATGAACTGCCATGCCTAAACTTAAGGTTTGACTAATAACAGTCAGATGTTAAATTAACCAGCTGTTCTCATCTGTTGATCCTACTGTCCTAGTTAGAACAGATTTGGGGTTTACCTGTTCATACTAGAATTCTGTAATTCTTCGACAAGATTGAGGAAAATATATGGCCTTACTTTTTCCTACTTGATTCTAGTAATATACTTTCAGGCATCTTAGTGTGGCATAGAAAAAAATGTAGTTTCTACTTTAGAATTTAGGTTCTAATAGAGTTACTACAAAGACTTCCTTGTGATAATGAAGATAATAGATGTGCAGAGTCTGGGACTATTTCAAATGGTGACATTTCATATTTTGGTAGTTGATGAAGATCTGAAAAATAGCATATCAAAGAAACTTTTACAGTACAGTCTAAATTATATTTAACTCCAGGGAGTGAAGCCAATGCTTTGATATTTGAAGTGGCCTTGATGGTAGTAAAGTTTTAAATCTCTATAGTTCATCCTCAGAAAAGATTTGGGATGGAAGCCACAGTCTCTTTTGAGGAAGTCAACATTTACATTATACATACATATTAAAGTCATTATAAAGTTAATTTTTAAAAAATAAAGTTGTTTTCATGTTTACAAGATCCAGCAGATGAACATATTTGCTAACAATTTTTGCTCTGAATCTTCATCTTTTCACAAGAAAATTCTTCTGTTTGGAGGTGGTCTGTGAAATAGCATGGTTTCCCCCTTGTCATGGGCTGACATATACTAAGCTGATGGTGATAAGTTGCAGCAGAACTTCAGAGAAGCATTACGATGATGCAGATCAACAAGAGACATATTAAGATGAGACAGAAATTGACAAACAAGTTCTGGAGATTTTGACGTGCCTGTTGAGGCATTTCAATGGTTGATGCTCTTCGTATAGCAGAGCGAGTGAGGTATTGGACTTTCTCCATCACACCAGGAAGGCAGCAACTCTGAAGTTGGAAACGATTAAGAGAAAGATAAAAAGCTGGGAGCCAAATCTAAGATGATTATCTTCTTTTAGGTAGCCTGGAATATAAAATTAGTTACTGGATTAGGATCATTGTAACCTTTTCTCCGAACACATGGAACAGAATTTTGCATTAGTCTGTCAACGTTATTTGTGTTTATGATGTCTCTGTGTAAGATACTGTGTGTGTGTACACATTTTCTGTGAATTTCTTTTTTTGTCACTTTGAAATCTTCTGTGTCTTGAGTGTGGAGTGTAGTCACTTTCATATTTTTTGTCTCCTATCAAAATGACTAGAAGTGTAGTTTGATTTAGGGTGCAACCTTTCTGGGGTATTTCCTTGGGCTAAAGTTCCTACATACATAAAGTTCCTACATACAGTTTCATTAAGATTATTTTTCTGTGAACGTAATTTTTATTAGTGGTCTAGAAAAGACCTTTATAAAAGGTCTAGAAAAAACATTGTAAGGCAAAATACATACATTGAATTCTTCTTTGAATGTTCGTCCAAAATAAGGTATATGAGAAATAGTTTACTGGAACTCACAGATTCAAGTGTTTGTGGTTTCTTTTTATGATTTTATGACTTAGCAGAATAAGTTAATTTAACATTTTAGCAAGTCTTTCTATTAAATACTGAAGACGGTCAGGCTCAGAAGGTATAGTAATAAAATTATCATGATCTCACTGTCTACTGAAGACAGTTCATTTTTATAAATGGCCTGTACATATGAGCAGTGATTTACATTTGCTTCCTTTCAGAGCTTCCACAGCTATTCTGCCTAATTAAGTAATTGACTATCTATTATCTAATTATCCATGCTAATTATCTAATTATCCATGCTAATTAATAAAACAAAGCTTCACAATGAGTCACTATAGAAAAATTAGGTGTAGATTGAAAATTAATTGTAAATGAACTCTGCAGAGATAATACTGCCAAATGTTAACATACAGCAGTAGTTCATTGTCTTATAAGGAACTTTGTAAATTTTGAAATAACAAAAATTAGAAGTGGAGTACATAATAAAAACCCACTGTTAACTTCCTGGAGATAATGACTATTAAACTTGTTGATATATTGTTGTTAGTAAATAGGAGTAACTACGTTATTCCAACAGCCATATTTCACTTCCTCTCTAGTCTCTGTGCATCCCATGAAAACCTCTCTCAACCTGCCAGCTTCATTAGTATCCTAATACTGAATAGAGCTGAGGGAAGTGCTGAAAGAATTGAGAAAGGGGAAGTTATGTAAAGAATAATTACTTAGAACTTGGCATTGATAAAGAAACCATGTGGTGTAGGGTGACTGGATTAGATTAGTTTCGGTATCTCAACTTGGTTCTGTTATATTTTGATTTGTATAATAGATTGGTCTTTCATTTGATTGGAGACCTTTGCCTCCTTCATTGGATTGTTCTGTGGTAAGGAGATATGAAAAGCTAACTTACAGCAAACTCCTTTGTTTTAGAGTTGGTAACAACCTGTGTTCCTCTAACCTGTGTGTTCACCATTTTCTAACAAGTGGCTAAAGGCTATAGCTTATTGTTGATATAGTAAATATATGCTGTTGGGGAATCATGGGAAACAATTCCTTTTTTGTTTGTTTGTTTTTTTCTATGTTTGACTAGTCACTTTATATGAGACTATATACCAGAGCATAGTTAAGAAATTAGCATTGGCAATTTCTATGTGAACTTATCTTTTCATGAACTTTCAGGACTTAAATTGAAATTGTCTAAAAGGTTTGAAGATTTAAAAAAAAAAAAAAAGCCAAACCATTATTTGAGTTAAAATGAAAAAAAGAGGAAGCTGTTTAGTTGTTCATTATGAAACATGTGGAAGAGTCATTTCCTACCCTGACAGAGATGAGTGGTACTTCAGTCACGTGAAACATGCTTCATTTCCAGAAATACTTCAGTCTCTTTTATGATTCTTTTGCATTTGTTAATTTTGACTCCACCTGCAATCTTCCCCTCCACTTTTGATTATTTGCCATGCAACATCTGTTGATCCGTAAGGTTCACTTTAAATAGTTTTTATAATGAAACATTCTATTATTCATCAAGATAGAAGTGATTATCAATGCTGGTAGTTTTTTATAGGCCCTTGTTGTTACCTGTACCAGTATCTTATCAGACTGTATTATAATTTTGATTTACATGTGTGTGCCTCCAGCTAAACTTTTAGTTCATAAGTGTATGAAATCAAGTTTTTATATTATATCCTAGTATTTAGTGCATAATTGGTACCAATTGAGAAAATGAGTGAAGTGTTAAATATGATTCACTTTAATATTGTTAGAAAGTTATTATCAAAGATAGAACATGTTAACCAGTTAGAATAACATAATTTCAAATATGTTGTTCATGTCTTTCATATCATAGATGACAAAAATGAGACAGGACTACAACTTAAGTAAATTATTCTTAATAGTAACTGAGCTATTCTAGGCTTTGTTTAAAAAGGTTGTTTATGAAATATGGAAAGATGTGCCCTAAAGAGATCTCCACTGGTGAAATTATAATGAATATATTTTAAAGATGATCTCATAATAATTCAACAGCCAGCTATTATTGAAAAGGAGGAGTTTGTTTCTAGAAACAAGTTGGATATAGAGAACCACAGCTGTGGATTGAGCCATAAGACAGAGTGTGATGTTTCTCGTCAAATTTAAAAACATAGTTCTAAAATGATCTGTACTTTATAGTTTTATGCTTAAAACCAAAAACAAATGTACTTTACATGGTGAAATGTTAATTGTACTCATTTCATTTATTGTGCCCAACTTATTTTATGGTGGTATAGTCTGAAATGTGTTGTCAACTAATTCCTCCGAACTTCCCCAAATCTATATGATGATAATCCAGAATTCATCCATCTGATATGAGGCTTATTGTCACATGGTAAGAATTGAGAAGTTGTGAGTAGTAGCATTAAGATTCTAAGATAGGAGTTTGGTTGTAGAAATGCTTGATACATAAATGCTGAGTAGTCTGTGTAAGAGATAGAAAGTTATCTTTGGGATCTATGATTATTCCAGTTTTTTCTCTTTTTTGAGAGAGAGAGATGAGAAGAATAATTCTGTTCTATTCTCTAGGTTTTATAGAGCCTTTGTTCACTTTTGATTGCAAAGGTATATTTGGTAAATAACAACAATTGAGTTCAAGATAGTGTTCTGGTTTTTACTTTTTTTTTTTTTTTAAAATGGAAAGTCATGGGCAGTTCTAATCCTTCACTATATATTATGTGCCAGAATAGGTAATATTTTGAATAAAATACCAGCTTCTGTAGGAGTGCTCACTTTGCTTACAGTGAGTTGTGTTTCATAAGGTGCAGTTCAGTCGACTTTTGGTAGTGTGCTTTATGATTTGCTAAGCATTGATACCTTGATGATACTACATATGCTATGTAGCCATCTCTACCTATGATTGCAGCACTTTCAGTGCTTTGCAGAACTTTCTGAACATCAGTTTTGGAGTATACTAGCTAAAGTCATAGCTTCCTAAGATCCTTTGTATTTTGGAATTCAGAATTTCACTTCCCTTTTATTTTTGTCAGTATATTTTTTTGGTAAATGTGCAAAAAAATACTACTGAATTCAAGTAACACACAGACCATAGTCTAGAAAAGATACTTTTTAGAATCTTCTCCGATTTAGTTGATTAGAAGATTAAGATTCTTTATAGTATCAGATTAATAGGATTTCTCTGTTGAGATAATGGGGGTGGGAGGCACAGTTATTTTTTCCTGCTATTCACTGTTTGCAGATAATCTAGAAATGATGGCGTATGCATTTGTTTTTCACTTATTGAAGTAAATGAAAACAGTTCATTAGTGTTATCATCAGTATGTTGGTATCCAAAAGTTCACTTTCATTAAATCATTTTCCTTTGGAGATTGCTTAATACTGAACTTGGAGTTCAACATTCAAGAGCTTTGTTGATTCACACTGACTTTTGGAAAGAATCTTCAAGCTGCTTCTGCCTGGTTCTAAAAATCAGTATGTTCTCAGTTCCTAAGTTTACCCCATAATGAGATGTTTCCCTCTCTTGAAAGCTCTGCCTTGAGGAGAATTCCTTCAAGAACAGCATTGAGAGAGTTTTCTCTTTGAAGCTGGCACATTACTCTTCCACTTTGTCTGCAGGCAAACTTGTCTACACGATCTGTTCATTATACTAGATGAAGTTATTTGGAATTAAAACATTCTTTTATTCCTGTAATAATTGATACTTCAGATATTTGGGGGGGGGGAAGTGGATGTTTAAGAAATGAGTGCTGGAGAACTTTTAGGAGAAAAGAATGGCCTGTTAAATGTGCTGTCTTGAATTACATGTTAAGAGGAGAAAAGTACCCACAGAATATCTTGTACGTCTGAGGGATCTATGATTGTTCTCAATTTGTGGAAGGGTGACGAGTAACTTTACTATTCTTTGTAGAATTTGTGAAGCCTTTGGTTGTCCACTTTTCTTAACAGGAAAGAACTGCTTGTTGAGTTTTTCTTTTTTAAGACTTGAAGGTGGAGTACATTTTAAAAGCACTAGAGGTCCTCAGTGGACTACAAGTAGAGTGGGGAGGTGCAGTAGCGGTAGAGCTGGGCACCTCCTAATCTTCAAGTGTTTATTTGGGAATACCTGCCTCAGAATTATGTATGAGGACAACACTTATGTACTATTTCTGGAAATGTCCAAATAAACTACAGAGTGCCTACTTTAGATCTCTGTAATTTGGAAAGTTTTTGGTTTATTTGTCCTTTGTTGGTATGATCAGCACTGTTAATTCACAGTTTAGATAGTAATTTTCATAGCTTAAAACCAAAGCAAGAGTCCTTTGTTCAGGCACCTTAAAGCAAATTGGTTGAGTTATTTTAAATGGTAGAATGTGAGGGAGTTATAAATGAAACTGAGGAAAGCGAAAGATTTAATATGTAATGGAATAATGTAGGAAAGTATTCTCTTGGGGGTGGGGGTTAGGAGAAATTAATCTGGATTTTAAATATCAAGGGTCCATGGTTATTTCAACAGTGAAACAAAAGGAAACTAATTTTATTGTGGCATGTTGATTGTTTTTTAAAGTGTCATTATTTTAGATTTTGTTTTCCATAACATTTTATTCATCTATATAACATGCTTACATCTCTGATTTTGTAGATCATCAGGCAATATTGATTGTTTTTTAAAGTGTGTCGTTATTTTAGATTTTGTTTTTCATAACATTTTATTCATCTATATAACATGCTTACATCTCTGATTTTGTAGATCATCAGGCAATGTTATGGACATAGGCTATTAAGGACAAAATGCATAACTTAACTTTAAATAATGTGAAATGGCTTTAAACTAAAGCAGAAGTTTATATCCTGAAACATTGCCTTTTAGAGTACTATTAACAGTATGGAGAACTCGGTTTGTTTGACTTTGCCAAAGTCATGATTTGTTTTTAAGTCACGTTGTTAAGTGGATGGGATATATATGTGGTTTAGAATCATAAAATCTTGGTTCCTGCCACTATTTCTGTTAGGTCTGTCACCTTTGCAATTTAACTTTTCAATTTACCATTTCCTAAATTGTAGAATAGAGGTGCAGTGAAAAACATATAGGGAAATAAGAGGCTAAGTGAAACATTTGTTCTTCAGAAATAATGAATATTTTAAATTGATTCTCTTTATTTCTAGAATTGGTAAAAAGATTGACCCTTTTGTGTCTAGAATTGGTAGTAGAATTGGTAATAGATATTTAATTTCAGATAGATAATTTGACCTTTATTTTTTCTTTTGCTTAAAATGCTAATATAGTATATAACTTTATGTATATAATTAACATTACATACATTTCATCCATTTTCAACTACATTAAAGTTTTTCTTGAGATATTTTTATTTATACAAATATTCTATCTCAGATAGTGGATTTAGGAGACGGTTAAATATGTAATTGAACACAGTTGTTTTTTTTTTTTCTGGAATGTCTTTTCCTTTATATACACTAAGGTAATTTTAATATTTGTGTTTTAGGAAATGATAATGAAGTGACTCCTCTTAATAAATCAAATTCTCTAGCTCTCTTACCTGCTTAAAAGCAATTAAATTTTCATAATTTAAGAATCTTATATTTCATTGACAGGACCGACCCTTTCATTTTGCCTCATCTGACACATTTTCAGTTTTAAATCACGTCTTTGGAAACAAAAATAAAACTTACCATTTCACCTAATGATAGAGATAAACTAGTTGGACATAATATCTAAAACTAGGTTATTATGTTTGAAGTTTGAAAACACCTGCATTAAGTGACATTTTGTGAAGATCAAGATCATGAGAATTAGTTAAGGTGTCTCTGGTAGACAGAAGTCATGAATGATTTTGCATGTCTTAAGAAAAGCTATTTTTGAAATCACAAATTTCTTCACTATAAGAAACAGTTAATATTTATTATAGGAACTTAGAAATGTAGAGGTAAATTTTATTTTGATGTATGCTTGAAAATAATGAAAAAGTCACATGCTATTCTTTATGCTTTGGCTGAGATAAAAGAATGAAGATACATTTCACATATTAAGGACTGAAAAAATGTACAGTAGGTTTTATACAGAAGTTGTAAAACTTACTGCAGCATCCCTATTCTTGGGTATTTTTTTCCTCTTTTTTTTTCCTCTCCCTGTCTCCCTGCACCCCTAGCTACATAATGCAGGGGAGGTAACTGAGGACACTGAAAGGCATTATCTTGGTAAGTGTATTCTGTGGTAGAATGAAGATTCACTTTCAGATGAGATAAGGATATTTGCAAATGCTTGTGCTGTTACAGTAGCATATCTTTGTTTTTTAATTACTAAATTTTGTAAGGGATTTTACATGTGTTCTTGTGTTTTTCAAAATTTCTAAACTTAATTGTAATGTATTGAACTTAGTATAAGTAGCTCAATTTATTAAAAGTTTGTATTTTTTTAGAACTATTTGTTAAATGTTGACTGGACTTTATGGAGAAGAAAAACATCTTTGAAAGCATCTTGTAGTAGCTTCTGTTATATATTTTTAAGCTCAAATAGTACCCGCTGTAAGGAATCATACTGATAGGATTGTAATAGTCAGATCTCTGTTGTACAATCATATAATAGCATTCCAGATGTGAATAGCTCAGTCCTACTCTTTTTCTCAGCAGAGAACACATCACAAAATTATTTTGCAAGGGGAAATGGCTACAACCACCAAAATATGGTAACATAATTGGAAACTATTTTAGTAATTACCATATATTGAAGTTCACCTTTAAAAACAAAATAAAAGTGAAAGTTAAAATGACTAATGATTTCCCAGGATCAAATATGAATTCAGCAATTATTATTTCAAACTTAAACCTTATTCTGCCACTGAATGTGGACAAGCATTTATTTAAAAATTAAGACTTTTTGTCATACCAAACATCTTTTCTGATTTGGAACTGAAGCTTACAAAAAATGATACTTTTTAAAAATTCAATTAGTTTCACTACTAAATATCAATTTCTAAGAACTACTAAAGTTAGTGAACTGTTTCTTACCTTGACTGTTGTGATGATCACAGGATATAGTATTTCAAGTTATATGAAGTCTTAGGGATGTTTTATTGGGAACTTTTCTTACTCTGTTAGCATATTTATAGGCGCAACTGAAGTAGGTGGGAGAGAAAATGTGTTGGGGGGGGGTGTCTTATGATGTTACCCACAGTTATGATTGGTTGGCCTTAGTCTTAAAAGCACACACTTTAGAATGTTATTTGTCTTCCTGTTGGTAGGCAAGATCATTAACACTTTGTGCTTCATTTCTTGTTTTTAGTTGTTAAAAGTATGTGGGAGATCAATTTTAAAAAATATGTTTGAGTGGTAAAAAGATCTCTGTAAAGGTGCATGCATCTTTGTGCTTGGAAATAATTGTTTTGCTGATGCTGATAATGTTGAAGAGCTAAAATAGTAATGAGAATTTTAATAGAGTGATGAGAATAATACTGGTTTAAGTCAAACAGCTCTCATTGAATTGTTGCTGCTATTGCTTTTAATACTGCATTTTCATAATGTTAATTTCTAGCAAGACAGTAAATACTTTCGCAAGTCTTATACCTTTGCTTATTTTGTTTTTTTTTTTTTCCAAACCTGTATGTATGGGGGACGGAGTGTGTGTGAGAAAACCAAACTAATTATTGATTTTGGTCTTAAAAAATTAACTTTCTCTTACAGTTAAAGTAAGAACTAATATATATATTTGTGTTTTCTTCAATTAGGACTTTGCCAATATATTTATGCACAAAATTCTCCTATTTAAACTGCTATGTACATCTCAGAAAAGCTGCAATTTAGAAATTTAATATTTATGATTTTTTAACAGCTGTATTAAATACCATGAAATCTTACTAAAATTTTGTAACCTTACTAAAATAATGTAACCGTATCAAGAGCAGCGTTCTAGCAATATCAAAATAAGTATAGATTTCTAATAATGATGTATAACAATACTTTGATGCTAGGTGTGTGTGTTTAGACGTTTGAGTTATATAGGGTTTCTAGAAGGATCTCATTTAATATACCAGTTGCTTTCCTAAAAATCACAGCAATGGTATTTTGAATTTTTTAGAACAGTTCTCATTATAGAATAACTGGGAAAATAATTCTTTTTAAAGCCAGTTCTTTTGGAGAGTCATTTTTGCTATTTTTTGTTTACTAATTTGGTTTATGTAAATTACTTACTATCTGTTAATAGATTTATATTTTTGATTATTTAAATTGCTATACTTAATTTTAATTCTTACATTTCTTCTCTTATTCTGGAGTAGGTATTTGTTAATTTAAAATTTTTTGTACTTATAGCAAAGTGAATTCAGCCTGCTTCATTTTCTTATGGGTAAATAAAATGTGTTGCCGGAATTGCTTACGTATCCTTAAAGGGAGATGATTTTGACTTATTCCAACGCGAGATAAATCCATCCTTTACAGCATATCTCTTGTTATTTAAAGAATCAGCTATAACTACCAAAAATACTATTTTTAGCAAAGATCTGTGAACATTGCCAAGGGAAAATTTATAATTTTTAAAATAAATGCAATAATATAGAAATTGTAACTTTTTTGACAGTTTGCTCAGTACTCTAAAAGTATTTTTTTTCTTTCAATCCTTGCATAGTAAGAATCTTATTATTCGTCTCAATTTGCAAACATGGTTTTTATCAAAGATGATACAACTGGTAATGGACATACTAAAGATTCAAAATTAGCTCCTTTTTTTTGTTGTTATAATTCCCCAATAAATTGACACGTTGTGGGGGGAAAAAATCATAATTCAGAGATCGATTTCATAGACTAACATTTACAACTAAGAAATTTTAAGGTGGGGATAGATGAATTATTAAAAGCTGTTACTCTTTTTTAAAATACATATATTAATGATGTACCATTATTTTATATCCCTGCTAATTTTTTACAGTATAGGATTTCTCTCCTTGGATGTAGTTGCCATAGTTTCTCCCACCACTAAAGCACCCATAATCATGTACCTTCAACCGCTGACTTTTCCCCTCCCCCGCCATCCTTTCCCTCCTGGAGTCCTCAGATCAATAGTCAGCTTTCAGGTGTTGGCTTTTTGTTTGCCTTTGTCCGATCATTTGTTTGGTTTCTCTATATTGCACATATAAGTAAAACCTTGTGTTTTTACCTTTCTCCTTCTGTCTCTTTCACTTAGGACAATCCCACTTCACCCAGGTTCCTACAAATGGCATTAGTTTGTCTTTTTTGATTACTAAATAGTATTCCACTGTGTGTATACCACATTTTCTTAAACCACCACTGATCTATTCTGGGACACTTAGGTTGTTGCAATATCTTAGCTATTGTATTCAGTGCTTCTATAAAAACAGGAGTGCAGACTTCCTTTTGAATTAGTATTTTTGTGTTCCTTGGCTAGAGACCTAAGAATGGAATTGCTGGATCCTATGGCAGATCCATTTTCAGTCTTTTGAGAAATCTGTGCACTTCTTTCCACAGGGGCTGGACCCGTTTACATTTCTATCAGCAGTGTGGGGAGGGTTTCTTTTTTTCTCCACACCCTCACCAGCACATGTTTCTGTTTTTTGGATATTGTACCATTTGCACAGGTGTGAGGTAGCTTCTCTCTGTGGTTTAGATTTGTATTACCCTGATAATAAGTGATGGTGAACAGCTTTTCTTATGCCTCTTGGCTATCTTCATATCATCTTTGAAGATGTGCCTATTTAGCTTTCCTATCCATTTTTTTGATTAGGTGGTGTTTTGTTTTTGTTGAGTTGTATGAGCTCTTTGTAAGTCTTTAATGTTAGTCACTTGTCTGATATACAGTGTGCTTCTGCTTTCTTCCATTCAGTAGGGTGTCTCTTTGTTTGGCAACTGTCTCTTTCACATGCAGAACTCTTTAGTTTGATGTAGAGCAACCAATATACATAGGAACAAGGAAAAGCTTCTTCAGTAAATGGTGCTCAGAAAATTGAATTACCACATGCCAAAGAATGAATCCAGACCACTATCTTACATCAGACACACACAAAAAAATCAAAATGTAAAAAAGACTTGGCTATAAGACTTGAAATCAACCCAAATACTCTGACAAATGTCAGAGACATCTTTTCAGATTTATCTCTAGCAGCAAAGAAAACAAAGGAGATTGTAAACAACTGGGACTACATCAAACTATTACTATTTTTAGAAAATCTGCTTTAAGTTTGTCTTTCAGTTACACATTCATTTGAAAATTAAAGCTTAGGGGCTAGATCATTGTGGCCTGCACATATCTAGTTCTCAGAAAATAGTATGAGTACTATTTAGTTGGATAAAATAGAAATTGTCATAGACTGAAATATGCTGTGAATATCTCATGTTAACAGATTTGCTTAAAACACACTTTTCTGTGTCTGTCAAAATGGGGAACACTTAACTTTTGGATTTGTACAGGTGTAGGGGTTTCTTTGTTTACCTTTTGCCTTTTGATTTGCTGCTGCTGCTGCTGCTTACTTGTTAATACAAATGGAGCTCTAGGAAGTGCGACATTTTAGTTTTAGCCTGATTGATTAAATAGAAAGTTGTTTAATAGCAGCATTGATGAGCTACGATATAGTCAAAATAGTTTTCAAAAATTTTACAGCATGGAGTGGAAAATGTTTTGTAGGTAGGTGCTTTGTTAGAATCTTTATTTGGAGTTTGTTTATAGTTTGAATTCAGTTTTGGTCATATGACATACTAACAACTTTCCTAAAATACCTTATCTGGAGAATGGGTTTGTTGTGAGGGTTTAGGCTTAGTGAGATGTGAAGCACAATGCATAATGACCATTAGAGATGTTTCAACACAATGCCCATTTAGTGTTAGTGTTTATTTTCTTTTTTCTGGTAGAAGATGATTCTTAATCGTCAGTTCATGGGTAGAGTTCAAGAGTCTTTGAATTTGAATAGGAAAAAATTTATATCTTTATTTTTACTGACCTCTGAAACCTAGCTTTTCTTGAGTTTGAGCTGTAGACCAAAGACTACATTTCCACAATTCTCCGAGGCCCCTTTCCTTCTCAAAACCCCTTTCCAGGATGCCCAGTCCTTTTGGTGGGCATGTTTCCTTTGGTCTTTGTGGATGTGACAGTGTTTCAGACTTGCCTTTCCTTGGTGATACTGACTGTTATGAAGAGTTCTGGTCAGACATTTTGTAGACTGTTCCCTGATTGGGGTTTTCTGATATCTGTCTAATGGTTAGAATGGTAACTTTGTTTTTAAAGGAAGATCAGAGAGATAAAGTGCCATTTCTGTAACTAAAGGGTATGATCCATCACTGTGACATATCACTGTTGTTATTAAGTTTGCTCATTTGCCTGGAATATAGTGTTTGTTGGATTCCTCCATTGTAAAACTGTTCTCCACTCCCACCCCCCTAAGCACCCGCTTCCTAATGTACTCTCTAGAAAGAAATCATTGTGTGCCACCCACACTTGTGATTCCCTCCCTGAACAGTGGAATATCTGTGACAGTTATTTCAAGTCCTGTATGTTTTATCTATTCCTAAGTCAGATAAGTAAACTTCAGTGGTCTTCCAGAAAGTCCATGGCATAAAAGTTAAGGATACAATTTCAGTAGTTGTATGAGGTAGCCCCCCCTCCTTTTTTTTTTTTTTTCTTTTTCTTTTTCCTTTTTTTAAAGAGAAAGATTATGTCCTCAATCAGGCTAAAATTCATGCCTCTTAGCTGCGTTGTTAGGCCCTGTATGTCTAGCTTCCTCGCATCACTTTCCTTTGTATCCTGTGTTATGACCCTCTGAACAGTAGTTCTATTTTAAACCTGCCTACTTTTTGTGGTAAAATGGCCCTGAGCACAGTTATTCCCATCAAAATGCTGTTTCAATTTGCATCTTCTGTGTAGCCATCTCTGCCTTATGCCAAACAATTTTGCATGTACCTCTTATTAACTGTATTTTTGTTTATTAACATCAACCTAGACAAGCTTAAAGCTCCTTGAGATTGATCTAGTAACTCATTTATACCACTGCTCTTCATAGTGCTATTTTGCCTCGTATGGAACCTGGCTCACAGGAATTCTTTATGCTGATTAAATGATTGGATGAGTGAATGAAAGGAAGTGGGAAAGACTGTAAAGTAGTAGTGAATGAGTGATTCTGTGTAAGTAATAGGCATATTTAAAAAGCCCTTCTCAATTTTAAAACTGTGTGAAGGGAGGATGAGGAGGATAGGAATGATTGGGAGATTTGAGAGAAGAGTAGAATAACTGAGTCATTCTAGAGAATAATGTGTTCTTGTCATTCAAAAATGTAAATATATTCGGAAGAGTCTTCAAAGAAATGTTGAATCATAAACCCATGATTTTTAAATTGAATCTCATTAGAAATTTTTAAAATTTTGCTTTTCCTCATTGAATTCATAATAATATAATTGATGCTTCAGGGTATATAATTGATACTTCATGGCCTCCTTTTATTTATGTAGTTATTTTGTTTTTATTTTAATGGTTATTGTAAAAAATTTAGTAATAAGAACCTCTAAGGTTACTATCTAAAATAAAAGGTGTTAATAATTGTTTATATTTTAACCAGTGCTCTTGACATGTTCCTGATATTATCTCCACCTTGATTATTCTGCATCCTGTCTTCTTTGAATTTGTTTTTTTTTTATAATTTTTCTACATTTTTTATGTATCCCTTAAAAGTAATTTTTACTTTGCTTCATGTAAAGAAAATCATTTCCATTCATTATTTAAGTTTCAATTTATAGTGATGTGTCTGGGTCAAAAGAAGCTCATGGTAGAACAGTTTCACTGAAATGTTTTTGAGGAAAAGTTAAGTGGGATGATGAAGTTAATATCCTGTCTATAATAGTTATATGCAAGCACTACATTTTTGTGATACATACATTTCAAAAATAGGGAGCTTTCTTTAAGTTAGACCCATCGAAAGCTTCCATGAAGAAGATTTTTTTACTTTAAGATTTTTACTTTACTTTTTAAATAAAAGTTTGAGAATTACTGCCTTAAGATTTAAAGCTACTTAAGCAGGAAGAGTTGAAAAACATATGAGCAAAAGAATGAAGCAGTCTGAGACTGGGGGATAAGGAAATGTCTCTAAAGTGACAGAAATGGTAATTGTTGTTCATTAGGGGGTAGGGGGAAGACCAAAACTAAGCTATAAATTTTACAGTCACTTGGGGGAGGTATCTGTAGAATTGACTGTCAGCTACTTAAAAGTCCCAACATAGTATTTTTTAAATTAATGTCTGCACTTTGCACAGATTCCTTTCCTTATTAAATCACAGTTAGTAGTGAGTATCAAGAGAAGTCGAATACTAGCTAAAGGGAAGGACACATGTAGAATTGCACAATTTTTTGAAAATTTACAAAGCATAGTCTGAGTGATAGAAGCAGTATAACATGCCTATTAGTGCTCCAGTAATATGCAGCTAAAATTTATATTTTATGCAAACAGAAGCTGACAGAATTGAAGACAAAGCATATTGAAAACATACAGATAGACACACACTACAAAGTAAATTGAACAACAAAAATCACCATGAGGTCTCCAGGTAACTTTCTTTAAAAGTTTATAAATTATAGCATTATTCCATTATTAAGATTCTAATTTAACTCAGTGATTAATCATTTTCCTATTTATATTTTTACTTTGTGTTTTCCTCCCCATACACATTAAATTTGTTATCTTTGTGCCTTACACCCACTTGTGCCCCTTGAAGTCCCCCCCCCCTTTTTTTTTTGTGGAGACATCATTTAATTTTTCAACCAGAATGAAAGTTCAAGACTTACCTGTTTGTTTTATTGGACTCTCCCCATTCACATAAGAAATCAAATGCAGATTACCGAAAATGAATCTTTGTTCCCATTGCCTTAGTAGAGCCCTGAACTTTTACAGTAGTCTGTTAACTCTTCTTTTCACCTTCTGTCCTAACCTATTCAGTCTTTGTCCTGAAAGCTAAGTTGCTTTTCTGAAGTGCCAGTTTGATAGTTACTTGTATTCTGGGAGTCCAATTCTATCTTAACATTTCCCTCAACTTAGGAAATCCTAAATTTTATGGGTTTACATGCGGAGATTTTAACTGATGTGGCATTGTTGTAGGTTTCCATGTAACAGATTTGCTATAATATGTTTTATTTCTTAGCTCTGGAATTGGTTCTGTAACTTCATTTTTCTGAAACTTCATTTTGAAGTAGGTAGGGGGAGCCTGTTTTGTTAACTTCTGATTGCATTTCATTCTGAGTACCTCTTACAAGTCAGGAAAACCACATAAATCAGAAGTTAGAAGGGGATTTGATATATTTTATGGGTATATTCTTTTTACTTTTAGTAAGCTTTATGACTAGAGGCTGATTTGTTTTTTCAGTACTCTCCATACTGCCTAATTCTTAGAAGATTGGTCAATGGATATTTAGAAAACTATTTTGCCATTACAAACGAGTTCTTAAAAGGTTAAGTTGAAGGGAGGAAGGATAATAAAAACCTCAGAGAGATTCTAGATAACATGATTTCTTCTGAGTGTTCTGAAAATTTGAAATTTCAATATACTTTTTCAACTTGTTCATACTTTACATATGTTTTTAACACAGTGATGTGTGGCCTGGTTGTGATGGTCATGAGTTATTAATGAGGGTTTTGAGAAATTTGAACTGCCATTCTTGTCTTTTTCTCCTACATTTATGATTTTCAGGAAATGTAGCTTTCTATACTCTAGTTTTCTTATAAATAAAATGAAGGCAGTTTGGTATTTAATATTATCTTTCAAAATCAGCTGCCCTGTGATTAGATTAAGCTATTCAAAGGTGATCATTTTTAAAAGTAGTCCTTTGTCTTGGCTAGCTTTGTTAAAATAATTAAATATGTAAATTTCACATACATCAATTTTTATTCATTCTGATAGTCAAGTTACTGGTTTATTGCTTGCCAGGCAATATGCTAGATAAGGAATACTAATGAAAAACAGCGTTGTCCTCTTTCTGTATATTTTAAAAATTTAGGAATCAGCACATGTTGAAGAATAAATTTTACTTATTAAATTTGAACATGTTCATGTAATTATATATTAAACTGTAGAATATAAATTTTAATAACTTAGCTGTATCATAATTTGTTAAATTAATCTCTTATTGACTATTAAGCAATTCCTAATTTTTGTTATAAACCATAACAATAGTACTTTAGTGAACAGCTATATATAAATAAATCTGATATCTCCTTTTGTCTTTTTGAGTCTGTAACTTAAAATAACAGCATATTATTTTATTAAAGGATGACTAAGCTCATAAATGATTTTCATTTATGTTTAAAGTCCAGTTTAAATAATTTTCAAAAGTTAGATAATTGAAGCATTTTATGTAGGCAAAAATCATTGAAAAACTTACCTTAGAACTTTCCTTGTTGAGACTCTGAAATTAATAGAGTGATATGACTGGGCCACTCCAGTACCTACCTAACAAATGACAGTTTTAGTTTAGATGAGGTGAACTCTTGACTTGTGCTCTTGCTCTAAGGGTGCAGGAAATTCTACCTGAATTTAAATTTGAGCTTTTATGTTAAAACTTTGGTAGTATCAACATTTAAGATAAGTTCTTGAGTGTCTTTTAAGTGAGAACCTCTAAAATGTTACAACTCCTGCTCTTCAGTTACACACTTAAGAATGTAACTGTGCCTTGTTTTTTCCCCACATAGCTGTTTTCTTGAAAAGGTGTTTCCTGTTTACTATATAAAGCAAGAGGTATAAAATATCCCAAGGAAAAACATTAGTAATTCCGGTTTCCTACTATATAGGAATTTTAACTTTTAGATTTTTACTTACTGAAAGTTTCACATGGTTTTGATATGTCAGTAAATCTGTACTTCCTCTATGACCCAACTCTAGATTAGAAATTTAAATAGCATAGCAAAAGAACAGAAACATCACATGTGCCGTTTTCATTTACCCTTGAGTTTGTTGAAAGGTGATGAAAATCTTCCAGGACAGTGCTAACATTAGGGTCGAGAGGCTTCCCTTGGCAAAATCATGTGTCAGTTTGTCCCAGTTTGTCCCGTTATATTCATTTTCATAGGTTTATTGCTTGTGGAGGACCATGGATATCTGGAAGTGATGGTTAATTCCAGCATTTATATATTGATTCTAACTTCAGAAAGAAAAATCTAAAAATTCAGTATTTGAATAAGGAAGTCATTGCAATGTAATATGTGAAATGTAATGAAAGTGATCTTCAGACCACACACCTTCAGAATAATGCAGTTAGGCCATGGCAGGTTGTCTTTCAAATGTATCTCTAAAAGGCAAACTAAAATTAATTATATAAATTACTGATTGAGTCATTGTACCATGAATGAATGAATGAGTGAGCGAGCGAGCAGGCGAGTGAGCACTATTCTCAAGGACCAGAAAGTATGGCTTTTATTGTTATATAAATCAAGCTTCCAAGCATATATTTTTAAATTATATATATCATCTCTTTTATTATATATCATTGTTAAGAAAGTACTAATATTTTAAGTAATAATTGGGAAGGGGCAAATTTTTGTAGAGATCCCTAAATTTTTAGTTTGATCAATGAGAAGCAGACATTGTCTGATTTTATGCTGTGTACCAGGAATTACTCAGAAAGTAAGGTCAGGCTTCTGATACAGACTGGCTGGGAAAAGACCCCCTGTCAATATTACTGTATAGCACTGTCATTACACTTTATCTTCTGCTTAGAAGTCTCTTTTTGAAAATGGAGAAATATCCTTGAGGAATTAGAATTATTTGTTCTCATTTGATTGTGTGCAGTGGGGCAGGTGATAACTAGACTTTGCAGATCAAAAAGTCATTTTAACATTTTTGGCTCTTAGAAAAGTCTGTGAAGGAATGTTTAAATTAAACAATCAACTTGCCCCTGTTTTATGTTCTAACATGCAGAGGGTTCGTTAAGCTCTCAACAGTTTTATCCTGAGATTTTTCCATTGTTGGTTTTGTTTAAAACATGAAACATGTTTTAAAAATAGTACTTTTTACATCAAAGGAGAAAATATGTAATGATCCTTATCTGAACTGCCAGGAAAGAAAAAAAGTAGTATATGAATGGTAAGCAAAGTCAAATGTAATCCCATGTGAGGGCAAGTAAAAGACTTCTTTTCCCCTCCTCCCACATGATAACCACTGTTAATAGTTTCTTTTATATCCTTTAAGAAAAATTCCTTGATACAGTTTTAAAATAATCTAGGCAGAGGTTTGGTCCCCAGACATTATTATATTTTTCCTTTTATCTCTTGAGAGTAAAATATGGTAAAATATTTTGATGATATTTTAATAATATGCTTTTAAAAATAAATGAAATACATTAACACTTGAGCTGTAGGCTCTATTTTAGTAGACTTTGGTTCTATAGTGTGATAACATTTTTTATTCATAACCATGGGCAGAATCCCAGAAAGGCCCATGTTATATTAATTATTTTATTTTCATAAACTGCTCCCCATTTCCATTTCATAAATTATCAATTTGGTTTGGTTGCAAATAGAAGCCATCAGATTTGTTAAATACAGTGAACAAATTCATTAATTTTTACTGTTAGTATATTTCTCTTAAGTTAAAAAAGTAAATTACAAAGGCTTTAAAATAGGATACTTTCTGTTTTATACGTGGAATTCATGACTGTTCTAGCATTTTGTTTTTATGTACTTACTGGTCTTACTGATTTGCTCAAAGAAACTGATTTGCTTCTCAGTGTTGGATGTACTTTTTCCACTCTCACTTTTTACATTAACTGTAATAAGGTCACGTTTCCTGAATGGATTATTCTGTAGTACTAGTTCCGTAGTACTAGTTCTGTAGTAAAAAAACAAGCAAATATGACACTGCTAATACATGACATAAAACAGATCAATTCTTCCAAAGAATAAGAGTTAAATTCATAGTAATTTAATTGTTTAGCATAGTGGAAATTAGTAATTCTCAGGGTCTTTTTGACTTTCATGCACATGTATTTTTATAAAGATATAAATATAGGTGTATATCCCTCATCAGTTTTTGTGATTTTTCCCAGGATCTTTTACCATCCAGTAGCTCAGTATGTGTGCATTTATTTTAGTAAAGCATACTACTAGTATAGCAAGAAGAGTTTATAGAGTTAATGACAAAATAAAATAGTGAGATCATTATAAACATAGTTTTATGTATCTTTTTGTTTGTTTGTTTGTTTGTTTGTTTGTTTTGAGACTAGGTCTCGCTATTTTTGCCCATGGAATCGTAGGCTCTTGTTGCCCAGGGTACCACAGACTCAAGCAGTCCCCAGCCTCAGCTTCCCAGGTAGCTGGGATTACAGGTACACACCACCACGCCCAGCTGTTTTTTTGGAACTAGGTCTCGCTACGGGCCCCAGGCAGGACTCGAACCGCAATCCCTAGCCCCTTCATAGGATGAAGCTTACAGGCACGAGCCACTGTGCCCGGCTGTTTTATGTATCCTTTTAAGAGTCAAGATACAAACCAAAAAAGAAAAATATGCAGACCAGTTGTTTTACAATATGTCTCTCTGAGGAAGAGGTTATATATACAATTCTTTAAATATGTTTTTCTATTTATCTTGCTAGAGAAAATATGTAGTAATAATACACTCCATAGATAAATACTTTGGCTTAGTTAAGATAAGGATTTTTTTAAATGCATAGTGTTTTAGTAATAATTTGATAGATAGATCCTATTTTATTCTATAGTTTTTTAATAATCATATTCATGTTTTTTAAAATTTTTATGTGATTCGTAGTTTACTTTCATCTTCACTATTAAACTTTTGTGAATTTACTGTTTGATTAGATTTTATGATTCTTTTACCTAAAAGCACTTGTGGAGTCTCTCTTCAGTTAGATTATTCCAGGAAACAAAGAAAGATTTGCTGTGTTATTTTGACATGTGAGTGATGAATGTGGCCAAGAACAAAGGCAAATGAAGGAGAGATAACAAACTTGAAGAATTGCAGAGGTTGTATTCCAATTAAGTGTGGTAGCACTAGATTATCTAAATTTAGCAGTATTTGTCCAGTCTGAGGCCAAAGAATTTTGAACTATTTTCAGCTGCAGTAAGTAAGCTTATTTTAGAAATGTTTGACCATTAAGTGATGTATTTTGGCAACTTTTCATAGCTTCTGGATCTCATCTAAGTAGCATGTATTTGGAATTGTTGTATGCCCAGTAATTCCTATTCAGTTATTAGATTGGAGAGGGTACCTACCTATCTGTGTTTTATGGTTATTAAACCAAATGCTTAGGGTCTAAATGCAAAAGATTTATAATTCTTTGGATAGTAAGCCTCGTTTTTCTTCTCTAAATCACCATAATATGCATTTTTGGGTAAAATATCTAAATGAGGGATTCCCTTCCTTCTCTGAGTTTGCTAACTAGCAAGTATGTTTGAAAATGTTGATTTAGGAAAAGTGTCTTCATTTCATCTCTACAGCTTTTGAGATATTTGTTAGGCTGATGACATCCTTTATATGCCTTATTTCAAATTAGTTCACTCGCAGTTACATTCCTTTGTAATTATCTGTTAGATTTCATGTTCACATCTAGTTAGTTTTTTATTCATAAGCTATATATAAATTGCATATTTTAAAGTTATCATGTCCTCCTTGATTATTTATATTGGCTACAGCCAATTTGCAACATGACAGTACTTGAAATTCTAAATAGATTAGCATAGCATCAGCAGTTTTCAATTTTTTTGATATGTGAGTTTTGATTTTTTTCTATAAATGTTCAGATCTGTTTGTCTTATTCAGCTTTTATCAAACAATACCTTTTATTTCCTAGAATATATCATATTGTACTGCCAATGTTACACTACCACAAATGACAGGCCTCTTATAACCAGTTGGGATTTAATGAATTGAAATTCTTATTTTCTGACTACTTGGGATAGAAAGTAGTTACCCATAGGATATTAGGAGTTTACTTGAATATAAAATGTTTTATTCTTTTTCATTTTAGAAAGTCAGTTTGTCTTCTGTCTGAATGGATGTCTTCATTGCTCTTTTAGAGTATGGATCAGCTTGCAGGTTTAAGGAGAAGAAAAAATAATTTTTTAATTTCCCCTTTGATTTCTTTACTGAGACTGTGAAGAATAGGCTTTCCCATGATGTTTAGACAGACATCCCTAAGGTGTTCACAACAGGGTGACACACCTTGTGTTACTTTAGCATGTACTTTAGCTGAGATCAGTCAAGGCCTAGTAGGCTCATGAGAAACTTGTACCACTTTCTCAGCTACCTGGAAAAATGCAGATTGAAGGGATTACCAGGAATTAGGATTTTACCAGAAATATCCTATCTGTATGGTTTGGTAAATATCAAATTATAGAACACTTGGTCTTTGTCATATGGGTCACCCTCTCTTCATCATATGATTGTCCTTTCTCATTGAAGCCTCCGTCCCTTGTTCCTTAGTTCAGGATATATACCCCTTTTTGCTCCTTAGCTTTATCATCTACTTCCATATAGATAATGAATGATATATATGTATATATCATATAGATTCTTCATGTAATTAAATACATACTTTCTCCTACTAATCTACATAATGTCAGTTTGTTTATAACTAGAGGGACAGGGAGCTTTATCCTCTGACTTTGTTAACAAAAATATCAATTAACACAAGAAAAACATGTTTGACATATATACTTCAGTACACATGGGAAATACCCAGGGAAAAATGGATAACTCTAAAAAGAGAGGCGTTAGAATTCAGGATTAGTTAGCATTTTAATAGAGAAGATGGAAGGACGGTAGAGGCCTGTGGATATGAAGTAAATGCTTTTTATAAAGGATGAGTTCTTAGAAGGAAAAGTGGAAGATTGCGTAGTCCCTAACAGTTTGTCTGGATGTGGTGTCTGCTTTCGTCTTCTAGATGAGGATAACCACTTTGGTTAGATTTAGCCCAAGGCACTAAATTATTTTCTTCTGGTAATGCTTTCCAAGCCAAGCCCTGGTACCTTTTCTTTCTTTCTTTTTTTTTTAATCATACTCCTTCCTTAAGCAGCGATTAATCTCTTTATTTCTAGAAAGCTTCCAAAAGAGGAGAATAAGCTCTTGTGTGTGTATGTTAGATTAAATATTCTGTTGTCGCCATTACTGCAGAAAATATTATCTTGTGTTTTATTTATCTCTATCTACATATAGCTGTGTTTACTCACAAACTTCCTTGAACTTAAGTTATATTGTAGTCACAGTTGTAATATTAAATTGTTTTTAAAAAAATTAAAAGGGAAGAGTTCTATATATTTTAATAACCACATTGGGAAAATATTAGATGATATATAAATATTTCCCTGAGACTCTTTTAGTATACTGACAGTGTGATCTGGTTTGTGCAGGCTTTGCCTGGATCATCTCGTCAGAGTTACTCACCTTCTGGCTATCAGGACTTCAGTAAGTGGGAATCAGTGCTGAAAATAAAAGAAGGACTACTGAGGCAGAAGGAAATTGTAATTGATCGGTAAGTCTATTTTTCTTAATTACTAAATGTATCAGGCATATAGAATGTGGATTAGTAAAACAAATACCTTTGTATGCTCCATTTACATGTGTAAGAATAGAACCTTACCAATACATCAGTGTGTCATGTCTGTCCCCTCCAGAACTGCTGTCAAATGACTGGTCATTTGAGCTGTTTCTTACCATCTTCTCATTCACCTTATTTTGAAACTCTTCTCCATCTTCTTTGTACATGTAGCAAGTTAACTATCTCACTAATAAAACTAGGAGGTAAGTTGTCATTGTGGTCTACACTTGGGAACTGTGACTGGAAGAACTGCATTAAGGTAGCCTTTTAATTTGCTAGATATGAAAGCACAAGCACCATGAATTAAGTGATTACATAAATTAAAAAATAAGGAATTTTTTATGTGTTCCAATTTTTTTTCTTATTTGAATACCAACGTTCTGAAAAAAATTTATGCTTGATAGTTTCCTGAGCAATGAGTATTAATGTCATTTAATTATAGTTTCCTGAGCAATGAGTATTAATGTCATTTAATTATATTACTGATATATTGACTGTGGGGATAATTAAATATATGTATCATGGTAATATATGTATCATGGTAATTCCTAGTTTGAGGAAGCTTTTTATTTTCCATAATCAGTGTTAGTTATTGCTTAATCATATGCTCTTATATGAAATAAAGGAGAAGACATTTTGACCTTAGAAATCTAATTCAAACTTATAAATATATTGAATGGTAGAAATTTCCAAAGATTTTGCTTGGAAACTTACCAGTAGAAAACAAGATTTATTGGAATATAAGCTGAAGTATGGACATCTTGACTTTCTTATCCTCCAGTATTTCCCAGCTTCTCAGTCTAGCATATATACTTAGTGTCCCCTACTTCTGTACTTAGTGAATAAGGATTATAGAAAATACTTTTAATTGATTTTGCAAAAATGCTGTTAAAAATATATTAGATATTTCCAGAACAAGTGAATTTTATATATTAGTAATTACAGACCCAGCTGGATATGTGTTTTGCACATTTACAATTTATCTCATTGAAATTAAGTCTATATTTAGAAAGATCAAAATTTATACACTAGTATGGGTATACTTTGTCAGTCAGAATCAATTGACTTATTATATTTTGCTCTGCTATACTTACCATTCCATTGGATATGTGTTCCAGAGTGAGGACGTAAATGTTGGGCAATAAAAATGGGGAAGAGGTGGGAATGTAAACTGGTCCAACCTCTATGGAAAACCATGTGGAGGACCCTCAAATTAATGAAAATGGAATGACCATTTGACCCAGCAATTGCTCTCTTGGGAATCTACCCAAAAGAGACCTCAATGTGGGTACAAAGGGACACCTATGCTGGGATGTTTACCGCAGCACTATTTATAATTGCAAGGACATAAAAGCAACCTAAGTGCCCCAGAACAGAAGACTGGATGAAAAAAATGTAATATATATACACTATGGAATATTACTCATCAATTAAGAATGACAAATTCCACGACTTTATGACAACATGGATGTACTTAGAAGGAATCATACTAGCAGAAGCAAGTCAAAAAGAGAAAGACAGAAGTCAAATGGTTTCACTAATATATGGGACATAATGAAAAAAAGTAAACAAAAGCCATGAGGAAAAGACAAAACAAGCTAAGCACCAAACTGAAGCAAACAACTATGGGCAGAAGGGAAAGGGGAGAATGGGAGGGGAGGGGGGAAGGGTAAACCCCTGGGATTGCAATGATGTGAAATTTATATAGAAATATTTTTTTTAATCCAATAAAATAGAAAATAAAAAAATACAAATGTGGAAATGCATTTCTTTGTTACTGTCTAAAAGTAGACTATCTGAAAAGACTGCTTACTGTAGACTGCCAGAAGTACTCTACAGCATAAGTGCATTTGTTCTTATTTCACATATCTCGTGGTAGTATGGTTTAAAAGTACTTCCCAACATAATTTAAAGATTGGTAATTACATTTGACTACCAAATTACTAGAATATTAGAAGTTAAGTTTTTTTAACTGTCTTTAGAAAAGTATAGTCTTTATAATGTGACCTCAATTTGTGTTTTGCAGGCAGAAACAACAAATTACCCACCTACATGAGAGGATAAGGGATAATGAATTACGAGCACAACATGCTCTGTTAGGACATTATGTAAAATGTGAGGATTCTTATGTGACTAGCTTGCAGGTAAGATCACAGATTTCTTGGTCTTACTAGTACAATGTTTATTAGTGATATGCTTAGTTTGTAAGTTTGGGACATTAAGTTAATAATCTGTTTATATATAGTAAAAGATAGTCCAGATACTCTCATTCACCTGTCCATTTGATACCTTTTCCACACATATACAGGAACTGCTGTTAACAGTTTCTGGTTTGTCTTTCCAGAGTTGATGTAAATATATTTTATCCCTCTACTGTCACACAAGAAAATTAAAATTGCAAAACACCTTTCTTTTTTCCTTTATATAATGTAAAAATATGTATAAAATACAATGATTATTTCTCTGCTATAGGCAGCGATCCTTTTCCTTTGTTTTGCAGTTGCTTAATTTCCTATTTTGTGAAGATAGTATGTCCTTTAAAGTTGGCTTTGTTTCCAATTTGGGCTTATCATAAAGTTATGAAGAAATAGCCTTTTATAAAAACTGATTTGCTTTTATGCAAGTATTTTCATAAGTTAAATTCTCAGTATGTTTATGTGTCATATGAGATGATTTTTAAAAATTTATTTTAATTAATTAATTAATTTTTTTGAGACTAGATAGGTCTCGCTATTTTTGCCTGTGGAACCCCAAGCTCTTGTTGCCCAGGGTACCACAGACTCAAGCAATTCCCAGCCTTAGCTTCCCAGGTAGCTGGGATTACAGACACACACCACCACGCCCAGCTATTTTTTTGGAACTAGGTCTTGCTACGGGCCCCAGGCAGGACTCGAACTGCAATCCCTAGCCCCTTCATAGGATGAAGCTTTCAGGCACGAGCCACCGTGCCTGGCCGATTTTTATGGATTTTATCAAATTACTATCCAGAAGAGCTTATTCAGAATGTTTATCCAATGTATAAAACTCCTCTTCATACTTCCCAGAAAATAGCCATATTAACTAAGTGTTATAAAACTGATTCTGAGATTTTTTTTTTTCCCTTCTAGTATTTTTATGTAAATGTGGGGTTAGGGGCTTAACCCTATATTTTTTTTTTTATTGTGTTAAAAACATGCATATGTAATATATACATTATATTAAAAATTTACCATTTGAACCATTTTTAAATGTTCAGTTCAGTGGTATTAAATACTTTCATAATATTGTGAAGTGATTACCTCTTTCCATATCTATACTTTCCTATATATGTATATTGCCTTCACAGTTTCTTTCCTTTCTGAAGAATTTTATTCATTTTAGACATTTTTACATTTCTTGTAGGGCAACTCAGCTTGCAACAAATCCCCTTAGTTTTTGCCTAAGAAAATTTTAGTTTATGCGTCGTTTTTGAAGACTAACTCCACAGAATACAGACTTTTAGATTAGTAGGTTTTTCTCTCACATTTCAAATACAGCATACCAGTTTGTTATTGCTTGCCTGATGTCTGATGACAAACCAAACTTTTATCTTTCTACTGTATGATTTTTTTTTCTCTGCTTTCTCTCAAGATTTTATCTGTCTTTGATTTAAAAAAAATTTGATATGATAGACATGAGTGTAGTTTTTGGCATTTTTTTTTTTAATGTTTACTCTTAGCTTAATGGGTCAATTGTGTGGTAGCTCAGAATTTGGGAAAATTCTCAGTTATTGTTTCAAATATTGCTTCTGTTCTTTTCTCTCCTTTTGATGTAATCATTACATGTATATTATAACCTTTGCAGTTATGCCATAGGAGATTCTGGATAGTCTGTTCTTTTCAGGCCTGCTTTAATTTGCTTTTTTTAGTTAGGGTAGAACCTCTATTGAAACTAACGAATTTATTATTAACTGGAAATAATTACCTATGAAGAAATTTTTCTTTAGCTTTTCTTTTCTTAGAACTTTCAATTTATATATGTTCCTTATATAACTATTTTAAATGAAATAACAACTGCCTTTTATTTAACTTCTGGTTTGTGCTGGAAACCTTACATACTTTATCTCTGGTCTTTGAAAAAGAAAGTGTTAGAAGGTTTACGTTATTTCTCTTTTAAAGATGAGGAGACTGTATTCTGGCTATAGGAAGTAATTTAATTTAATCATGGACCATGACCATAAAACAGCAGAGTGGGATTTATGCCACAGTCTGACTGTTGCTAAAGCCTGCATATACTCTTAATACTGTTCCTTATTTCTGATTTCTTTTCAAGAAAGTACGTTTTTAAGGTTTCATCTGCTCCCCCTTTCCAATAGCCACAGTTTGAGACTACGTCACTACAAGCGTCATTTTCAGATCAGTCAGTATCCCATTCCCAGCAAGAGGAACTTGAGCAAAAGCTTGTATCTACTGAAAAAGAGGTTTTACACCTTAATCAGTTTCTCAAGCAAAGAATAAATCAATTTAATGAAGAAAAGAAGAAGCTGGAGGAAAAGGTAGGCATTTTTAATAAAATTGCATTAGATCAACTTTTCTTGAACATAAAAGTATTTGACTTCTGTTCTATGCCTGGTGTTAGATCAGATTGCACATCTATTGACTTGATCAGTTTTGTAGTAACTTGGGAAACCCTGTCTTAGCTATAAACAAAATCCAAAGATTTTCTTAGAGACACAAATGCCACTGTAGCCTTATATTTATGTTATTATATTTACGAAATTTCTTACTAATTATGAAATGTTTTTTAAGTTAGTTGTCTGTGCTGAGATGGGACACCAGTAACTAACTGGTCTTATCCATTTCTTTGCCGTGACCATTTTCTTTGTCATGATCTATAGGAAGGATTTTAATGAAATAAAAAATATATTTGCATAAATATATGACTGAGTTATTTAAACTGAAACTCCTGATTCAGAATATGTAACTAAAAGACAATAAACTTAATTTATACATTTATTTGAACTTTCTGCTATTATTAAAATATGTTTTCATGTATTTCATCTCATTCCATTAAATTATCATTAAAGATCAAGTTGGATACATATTGGCTCTAATTTACTGGAGAGGCACTGACCCTGAAACTCCTACTTAGTAGCAGGTCTGGTTTTAGATTTTTCTCTTGAAATACCCAGTTTATTTTCTAAAGGTAACTCAACCTTCTGTTTCAGTGACTTAAAGCAGGTCACCATAATTTCTGTAGCAGCTTTAATTTTAATTAGAGAACTCACTACTATATGTGAATTAAAATTTTTATCTTCAAAAAGATCTGATAAAGTTGGTAATTGTATTTTATCTTGGCTAGCTTGAAAGTATATTAAGTACCTGTTCCTTGTTCTTTCTGTGTTTTGGGGGCTTCCTATGTAACCACAATTTGAAAGATGCTAAAGAAATGTTCATTAGTTATACAGATGTGGAAGGGATTAAAATAATTTCTTACCTAAGATATGTTAATGAAAAGATTGGGTGAAAATTATGATTAAAAAAATGAAGTCAGTGGATACAATTTTAAAATACACTATTATGCTTTATCTAAGTTTTTCCCATTTATTAATTTTGATCTTTAATGCATAATATCCATTTTTTTAGCCAGCTCTTTGAAAGTTCCAATCTAGAAGTCTTAAAAAGTATTTCTATCTTTTCATATCTCAAACGTGGCAAAAAGATTTTGTTGGGCATTTGGGTTATTTCTATAACTTGCCTTTTTTAAATAGTGCTGCAATGAACATAGGAGTGCATATATGCATTTTTTAGGTAGATACCTATGAATAGAATCACCAGATTATATAGTTAATCTATTTCTGAAAATTTGATTAACCTGCATGCCCATTTGCAATTGTATCAATTAAATTAAATATTTAGGTAATGAAGTAAACGTATGATGCTTCAAAAACTGCAAGACATTGCTTAAAGAAACAGAAGAAAACATAAAGAAATGGAAAGCTATTTCTTCCATGTAGCTTCCAAGAATTAACATTGATAAAACAATGATCTTATCCAAAGTAATATACCTATTCTGTTCTATCCTATTAGAGTTTCAGCGAAATAGTGTAA
This sequence comes from Uropsilus gracilis, assembly GCA_004024945.1. Lineage (NCBI taxonomy): Eukaryota > Metazoa > Chordata > Mammalia > Eulipotyphla > Talpidae > Uropsilus > Uropsilus gracilis. Next base: position 32,475 of record PVHY01003970.1, read on the forward strand.
AATTTAATTGAATTTATATGGAATCACAGAAGACCCCAAATAACCAAATTGATTCTGACAAAGAAAGAATAAAATTATTCACTTTCCCAGATTTCAAACTATACTACAAACCTATAGTATCAAAACAGAACGGTATTAGTATTAAAAAAACCAAACACAGAGATTGATAGTCCAGCAGTAAACCCACACTTAAATGGACAGTTAATTTACAAAGGAACCAAGAAATGGACCGTTAGTTTACAACAAAGGAACCAAGAGTGTACAATATAAAAAGCAAAGTCCCTTCACAAAGGTATTATAATCCTAGACTTCAAACTGTATTACAAAGCCATAATAATGAAAACAGCATGGTACTGGAACAAAAAAAGACAAACCAATGGAATAGAATTGAGTGCTCATAAATAAAGCCACACTTGCACGGCCAACTAATTTTTGACAAAGGGCCAAAAACATACACTGGAACAAATATAGCCTCTTCAGTAAATGGTGCTGGGAAAACTGGACGACTGCATGCAAAAAAAAAGTCAAGACAACTCCCACACACCGTTTACAACAACCAAAGACTTGAGTGTAAGACCTGAAACCATAAAATGCATAGAGGAAAATTTGGGCAAAACTCTTCTAGACTTAACACTTTAGGAACCCCTTTCAGGACACACCTACAGATGTTAAAAAAAAATGAAGGAAAACATAAACAGTTGGAACTACCTCAAACTAAAAAGTCTCTGTACAGCAAATGAAACCATGACTAAATAAAAAGAAACCCAAACAAATGGGAGAAAAGTTTTGCCTTCTATACTAGTGATAAGGGTCTGATAGCAAAGATACATAAGAACTTGTACAACTTAGCAAAAATAAAGCAGAAAGTCCAACCAAAAAAAAATGGGAGAACTGAAAAGACACTTGTCGACACAAAGAGGAAATACAAATGGCCAATAGGCATATGAAAAAATGTTCAGCATCACTTATCAGGAAAATGAAAATCAAAACCACATTGAGCTACCATCTTAGACCAGTAAGAATGGCTCATATTTAAAAAAAAAAAAAAAAGGCTACAGCAAATGCTAGTGTGAGTATAGAGAGACAGGAGCAGGCTTACACTGCTGGTGGGAGTACAGACTGGTCCAGGCACTATGGAAGGCTGTGTGGAGGACTCTCAATCACTACTGAAACTTCAGCTACCATTCCCTCTAGCTATCCCACTACTGGGAATCTACCCAAAGGATACAAAAACACTCATTCAAAAGGATACCTGTATTCAGATGTTTGTCACAGCACTGTTTACAATTGCCAAGATATGGAAACAATGCTCCATAACTGATAAGTGGCTGAAAAAGATGTGGTATATTTACATAATGGAATATTATTCTGCAATTAAAGCCTACAAATATGAAGCATTTGTGATAACATGGATGGACCTAGAGGGAATCATACTAGCAGAAATAAGTCAGAAAGAAAAAGACGGAAACCATGTGATCGCACCTATAGATGGCGTATAGGAATAACAAACAAAAGGTCAAGAAAAACCCAAAATAAGCTGATAGTGGAGCTGGGGCATATTGCCAGGAAAGGAGTTGGGGAAGGGAGAAGCACAAGAAGATCAAGAGGAGGGCTCTTTGGGTAGTGGGATGGAGGAAGAACCCTGGGGAATACAATGATGTAATATATAAATACACACACACACACACACACACACATACATACATACATACATATATATATATACTTATATGCATGAATATGTAAGCAAAAATGATTAATAAAAGAAAACAGGACAGTCTTCAGTACATGGAGTAAATGGTGTTGGTAAAATTGTATACACAAATGCAAAAGAATGGAATTAAACCACTACAACATACACAAAAATTGACTCAATAAGCATTGAAAACTTGGATGTAAGGTCTGAAACCCTAAAATAAGTAAAAGAAGGCATAGGCATAATACTTTGTGACACTGAACTCACGGATGGTTTTGGGGGAAAGGGCTCAATTCCAGTGGCAAAGGGGAAAACAAAATAAACAAATGAGACTATATCAATCTACAGTTTTCTGCACAGCAAAAGTGATTTTCATGAAAACGAAACTATACCCTACCAAGATATTTGTACATTGTACATTTAATAAGTGGCTAATTTCCAATAACTCAAAATAATTAATATAGCTCCACAAAAAGAAAACAAATTGCCCTGTCAATAAACTAAATGGGCACTTATTCAAAGAAGACAGTCAGATGGCAAACAGCCGCATGCAAAAATGTTCATCATCACATACCAGGGAAATGCAAATCACAATGAGATACTACCTCACATCTCTTGAGAATGGCTCATGTCAAAACAAATTTTCTTGAGCGTACCGAGAAATTGGGACCTCATGCATTGTTAAGACTGATCTATCCCTCTGTGAAAAACAATATGGAGGTATTAAAAATAGTTCAGGTGATTTTTGTCTCGAGAAGGAAAATGAGGTAACTCCAGCAGGGGACTAGGAGAAGAATATAAGGATGAGTGAGTGCATGATGGCTTAAGTTCCTTAATGAAATAGGAATAGGTTGATAGTAGATGCCAGAGTTGAAGAAGTAACTCTCAGAAAAGAGGAGGAACAAGCCTCTCTGTTTTAAGGCTCTCTTCTTTAAGTGAAGAAATTAGGAACAGAACTGTCCATACCTGGGATACTTTTGGAGTTTAGTGAATGTAAAGAGGAGAATTTCTGTTACAGGACATGAAGGTGACTTGAGGATATGGAAATGAGTTCTTGAAGGGAATATAGTAGCTAAAAAGTAGACGCATGATAATGCATCAGTTAAGCAGCATTTGGGGCCTTATGAGATTGCATTGCATTGTTTCCTTCTACATTTACTCTCAGTGACTGATTCTATGAAAGAAAAACATTTAATGTGGTAAATAAATAGAAATTACTCCATGAACGCTTTCTTTTAGGTGCCAGACAGTATGTTAATGTATACTAAATACATTTTTTTACTTAATCATAATCTTCACAAAGATCATAGGAAATAAAAATTATGACCCCCATTTAAAAAGTGAAATAATAGAAGTCTTGGAGAAAAGTTGAGTTAATTTATCCAGTAGCATGTAGATAGTAGTTGAAACACTAGGAGTAAAAATCATGGAGTCGTGGCTCTAATAATAATGACTGAGTAAAAAAAAACAGGAAAATATTTCCTCATGAATCTATGTTGTTCTAGTCATTGTATTTAAAGTTTAGAAAAGCAAATATTTATAAACCTCTTGTAAAGTCCCTCCTGATGCCTTACGATCTTAGTGTTGTACAGTGCCTCCTTGAAAGACAAGCTCAACTTCTTACAGCTAGAATAAGGAAGAGTTTTAATTATCTCTTATTAACTGTAGTTCAGGCATCAGTAACCTGTGTTTTGGTTAGGGTTTCAGTCAGATAACAAGAATGGGATCTAATAGTAGGGGATGGTAGTAGATAGTGATGGTATCTAATAGGAGAGCATTGGCAGAGATTTGTGATTAAGGGCCACAAGCTTGTGTCAAAATCCAGAAATAGCAGATTAATGAATTTAATGTATTAAATGATAAATTTTATGCTGCACATACTTAAAGGTACTAACTGCCTTTTAAGTATGGAAGCATTCAAGCCAAAACTTGGAATGCAGTATAGAGCTCTGTTTTCTTAAAGTGTCTTAAATAGTGTGGATATAGTTAGTGACTGTATATTCTAAGTAGTGATTGGTTAGTGTTAGACTTTAAAAATGAACAGGAATTCATTAGTGATTGTGTTAACTTGGAAGGACAATGTGAGTGTGGATTATGATTATTTGAGGCATAAATGAGTCGTTTCAGGTCAACTTAGCCTCACCTAGTCTTGCAAAATTAGTTTTGCTTGCATGACAGCATGCATTTTATCTGTTCAAGTAATTTTCATATCTGCTCTTCATTTGTGCTTGATTTTAACAGTTGATGTACAGCAAGGAAGTGGAGGAAAACTAGGACATCTGTGAATAGTAAAAGACAGCATGACTAACCTATAGCAGCAATTTATGGGAACATGACTGTGTCACATTTAAGACACTGAAGCAATTAAGTGTACATTTGGGAATAAATTAGTGAGCATTTAGTAAAAATGGACTGGCTAGTTAGGTTTTCTTCTGTAATTTACAGGCTCATTTGCTAATGCAGAGCAGACTTTGTTGATGGGGAGTACACGCACAGGAGACTGCTGCTGTAAAGAATTCATGGGAACTGGAAATGAGTGTGGGAGAACTGAACGGTGACTTTCAGTCAGATGCTATCCACTTCTCTCTGTGACTTGTAGTTTATCATTGAAGATTTCTGGGTTTAATATTTTAAAAAAGAGTTTTATAATATGGACTCTGGTAATACCAGTACTGATAGTCAGTGAGTTTATCTGTCTTGATAGATTACAGGTTAAATTGTCATACCAGCACACTTGCCTTTACTCCTGAGAAAGCCCCAATTATTAATAGAATTTGTCTGTTTTACCAGTGGTGCTTCTTAGCCAAGGCATTAAGATGATAGTAATGTTATCAATAGAATGAATAGATGAAGTGAGATGTGATTCAGTTTTTCAATTGAAGTTGTCTATTACTATAAGCTGTTATGCAGAGGATCAGAAAGAACCTAGATAAAGTAAATGAAGGAAACGAAATTGTGGACAGATGTTAACTTTAATAAAATTTCAAAGAACGATCCTTTACACTACTGATAACTAGTACTTAATTCCTTGGTGAATATGGGGAAAAGCTATACAAATATTTTGCAATGCTCTAAGTTTTAAATGAATGTTAAATATTTGGATGACTGGTAACTTAAGGTGAATAAGAGTCTGAAGTTTTCTTTTTCTGCAACTATTTGTGTGCACACTGTTTTAAATTGAGTAGTAAATATGGAAGAACATTAGCTATATGATAGGAATTTTAATTTTTGATGCATTTCAGGTAGAAAGATGGAAAAAACTAATACATAAAAGTTTGAATGTCAACCCATACAAACTGGGGCTTACTAGCATCATGTTCTGTTCTGTAATAGGTTTTCAGTTATATTTCATTAGTACTCAAATGCAATCTAGGGGAAGGCTCACCTTTGTATAATTTTTAGAAAGTGTTATATAGACTCAGTGCTCTAATAGTAGTTTTACTTCAGGCATGGGTTGTCTGACTAGTCTTATTTTTTCCTAAGTTTTTGATAATTTTGCTGAATTCTGGCTTTTATTGCATTTTTTTTATACATGACAAGCAATTGCAAGTCTGGTAGTAACAAAACATTTAATTACTTGTAGGTATCTTTCTTAATTCATGTGAAATATTTGAAAGTGTAAGAAGTAAGAAATTGGAGTCATTCCTTTTGATGAATTCATCAATTTCAAAACTGCACTTTATGACTCTTTATGTGTTTTTTCTGGGTACCCAGTGACTTTTTGCAGTGCCAGTTTATAATGTGACTTAAAAACCTCAGTATATTTCCAATAGGTACATAATACTGTACATATGAGCGACCTTGACCAGATTTGCACATGTGCAAATACATAGGAAATAAAGACTACATCATTAGTGATCCCTGGATAACTGCAGTTTACAAGATTCCACAGGTTATAAAGTCCAGCAACAAAAATTCTCAGTTGATTATTGATTTCAGTGGTATGAACATTTGAAAACACATGTATCTTAGAAGTGATGAGATAGGGTAAATTTTATTTGAGCTGGTGGTGATCTTAGCTATAACCTGGAACTGCTGTTTAATTCATTAATACCTAAGATTACAGTGTTGATTTTGTTATTTTTAATGGCTCAAAGCCACTGAAGTTTTATGATCTTTTTCTTTAGCTTAAAACCAGAGATAGATATATCAGTAGCTTGAAAAAGAAATGCCAGAAGGAATCTGAACAAAACAAAGAGAAGCAGAGAAGAATCGAGACCTTGGAAAAATATCTGGCTGATCTTCCAACTCTGGATGATGTACAGAGTCAAAGTCTACAGGTAACAAGAAATAAAATGCTCATCTTGAAAGTGTTTTTTTTTTTTTAAGTTCACTCTTTAGAAGTCTTGTGATGTTTATAATTTAAAACACTTAAATCCTTGACTAATTGCAAGTTGAATCTATGTGTTTGATTGCTATGGGATTAACCTCAGTTAGAAACTTTGTTAATCCATGCATGAATAGTTCATTCTTTTAATTTTATGATTACCTCCTAGTGAACAACCCATGTGTCAAGTTCTCTCAGCTAATGTTCTGCTCTAAAATGTAGTATCTAAACTAGTCTGGTAGGTCTGCCTTATATACACACACATGCAGGTATCACATTTATGAATTTTCATTAGATCCTTTGGGATCTATTGAGGCTCAGTAATGCCTTCATTGACTTTTTCTAGATGTTTATTTTCCCATTATTTTTAATTTTTCTAAAAATTCTTTCTTACTCCTTAATCTGTGATCCGTTCATATCTCTGATGCCTTTTCTGGCCATTTGCTTTCTAAATAATACCTTATCTGAAATCTTTCTACCATAGCTGATAGGTAGGAAGCGTTTTCTTCAAGTTTTTTCTGGAAACCTGATTTATATATCCAAATCCTACTCTTCTCAAAATATTTATAATCATGGGGTTCTTTCAGCTTTATCTCTGTTGACATTCAGGGACAAAGAATTGTTTGAAATTTTGTTCTGAGTATTAAAAGATGCTTAATAACATTTTAGTCTTCTTCACTCTTGTAGGTACCAATAGCACTAGTCCCTCCCTTTCCCCCAACCAAAAATGTTTAAAGGGAATATATCCTCTAGGGGAAAAACTACTTCCAGTTGAAAATTAATTGATTAATCCCAAGATAGTATGCAGATACTGCAATACATTCTCTTTATTGATGTGTAAGTTAAAAAAGTAGAAGGGTAAAGTCAGGAAGGAATTAAAGAAGGATGATAGGAGGGTACATAAGCAGGAACATAGGGGGATACAGATTTAGAAACCTGTTCATGGTACTTCAGACCAATTTGGGTGACTAATAATTTAAAAAAAAAAATAATTTGCATTAGTGGCAATGTGCTGAAATTAGAACTTCTGTACATTTTACTTTGGGAGTGTAAAGTGGCGCAGCCACTGTGGAAAACCATATCATGATTTCTCAAAAAAATTAAAAACAGATTTACCATATGTGGTCCATCAATTCCACATCCAATTCCACTTCTAAGCATCTACCTAAAGAATTAAAAAGACATATTAAACAGATGTTTGTACATGCATGCTCATAGTAACACTATTTGCCACAGTTAAAAGATGAAGGTAACTGAGCATCGTCCATCAGTAGATGAATGGGTAAACAAATATAGCATATACTAATTCAGCCTTAAAAATAAAGAGGAACCTGACATATCTGCCACATGAATGAAGCAAAGGATGTTTTGCTAGGTGAAATAAGTCTGTCACAAAAAGATAAATAGTACATTATTCCAACTTTATGAATTACCTGAACAAGTTAAATTCATGGAGTTATCAAGGGGCCTTGTTTTCATGGGTGTAGAGTTTTGCAAGATAAACTGAGTTCTGGTGATTATTTGTACCACAGTGTAAATGTATTTAATGCTACTGAACTGTACACTTAGATATGGTAAATTTTATGTGACATTTTATTTCAATAAAGAATAATTCTTGTCCGTCACGGTGGCGCATGACGTAAGCAGCAGCCTAGGAAGCCGCAGCAGGGGCCAGTGGATCGCAGTTCGAGTGCCGCCAGGGGCACGTAGCGGAGACCTAGTTCCAAAAAAATATAGCTGGGCGTGGTGGTACACACCTGTAATCCCAGCTACCTAGGAAGCTGAAGCTGGGGATTGCTTGAGTCTGTCAGTGGTACTCCAGACAACATGAGCCTGCAGTTCCACAGGCAAAAATAGCAAGACCTGTCAAAAAAAAAAAAGAATAATTCTTAAATATCCCTAAATCGATGTCTTTTACCTTTCCAGAACCTCCTTTCCCTTTCTCACAAAGGAGGAGATAGTGTTACTGAAGTACATGAGATGCAGTGAAGATAGTGGTTTTCAACCACAAGTCTATTACTAGTCCTTGAGAACACAGTAACAAGCTTTAGTAGAAACACATTTAACATTCCGTATGTTATGATTTAAAAATATTTCTCCTTAGCTGCAGGTTCTAGAAGAAAAAAATAAGAGTTTGCAAGAAACTTTGGCAGATATGGAAAAAAAGCTTGAAGAGATCAAAAAGCAGTGTAAAGAGAAAGAAGCACAACTAATATGCCAGAAAAAGAAAGAAAAGGAATTGGTAACTACAGTTCAGAGGTAAGTAAACCTTCATTAATTCTTTTGTTTATTTTTAAATTATTCATATTTTTCATAAGGTATTTTACTTAAATTAACATATTTAAGTTAAATATGTTAATTTATTACTAGTATTCTCCTCCTACCTTATTTCCCATATTCTTTTTTGATGCAGCATATTGACAACTTTATGAAGGTTTTACAAAGGAAAAACAAAAAGTATTAACACAAATTTTTTAGCTTGTCTTTTTCTGAAAAGTAAAAATTCTAAGTAACAGGAGGGGAACAAAATAAACTGTACTCCTTAAAAACATATTGCTAATATCCTTGACTGCAGAATAACAGATAAGGTTATTTTGTCATGTTCCTTCCAGTTTACTCATATCTTTCTTCATTGAACTTTTCTCTTTGAAATTAGTAATTAGAACTACAGTGAATATCATTTGTTAGCATATTTTTAAGCTAGAAAATTAAGGATGTAGAAAATTACTAATTGAAAAGCTTAGTAAAGAAAACTATATTCTGTATGCACCTACATGAACTTTCTTTTGTAAAACGTAAAGCTTATTAAATTATGAACGTAAAGTTGATAAAATTATCCTGAAGATTGACAACAAAGCAACAAAGAACTAAAAGAAATTCATTCTTTATGGTTACATCAATTATATATAACTCATTGTGTTCCCAGGTTTTAATTAAAATCTATCTTATAATTCTGTTTATTGCTTTACTGCTTTCAAAGTCTTTAATATGCCTAATCTCCCTTTTTGATTGATGGATTTTATTTAAGAAAATCTCTGATTTTTGAAATAAGTCTATAGAGTGCCTAATCTCAGGTCCCCCCAATCATTATATATACTTTTGACTATTTTTCTCCCAATATTTGCTTCCCAGCTCTTCCCTTTAAAAAAAAAAAATCCTTATTTTATAACTTTATATCTAATATTTGGTTCTGTAGTTTCAAAACAGCTTCCTGACCATGGTAATTTTCCATGATGGCGTACATTTTCCTCCTTTGACATTTTTTTCTAACTTAAATGATCTTAATAGCTTTAATATGTTTTACTTCTCTTGGAATATTACAAATACACAGAAGTGTAGTGTCTTTGCACTGAATTTGGAAAAATCTTATTCAGAAATAGAAATAATATATTTTTCACTTTTAGACTGTAAAAGAAAATACTTTTATGATAGGTAACAATATATTACAAAGCATTGCATTACATTCGTAATACGTAGGAACCATTACTAACACAGCTGAGACCTTTTGTACCATTTAGGACTGTCAGTTCTTTGTTTACAGTCTAGATATGGAATTTCTTCTTTTATTGGACGAGCGAAAAATGAATGGGCTAGCCATGCTACTTGAAAGATGAAAAATATCAAAACCTTAATTTAAGAAGTATATTTCTTTCAGTGCTCTACAGCTCTTCAAATCATCGTAAGCTAAAGCAGAACTACTTTTATGGTTCTTATCGTTGCATCTGTTAGTTACTATTCTTCCTTCTCAGGGCTAAAACCTTCCTTTTTTGCCTCCGTATTTTTGTTTTTTTCTTAATGTATGTTTCTTAAGAAGTTTCCTTAGTTGTTTCCTCTTGTGCAGTGCACCGCTGTGCCATGGACAGCTTTAAAAAAACTGTTCAGTTCCATAAGATTGCTAATCTTATTAATGAAGAAGAAATGTAATTCTATTGGTTTAAGCAGCAACTTCCTTTATAAGGAAAATCTTGGCCTCCCTACCACAAGCATCTCTATCCAGGAACTTGCTTTTAGGGGAAAGGGAAAAGAACGGGGTTTAGACTACAGGCTCAGATGAGGGTAATGAGGGACTTTACTAACCAAGGATGTCACATACTAGGTAACTTAAGAATCTTGTCTCAGATTTACCATTTTTGAAAAGATAATCAGCCTCTTTCTTTTCTTAGATGAAAAAAATATAAAGTCACTCAAATTTATTTAGACACTGTCTATGTCATTTTTAAAAAATATTGCAGACCTTGAGGAGGAATTTCATTTTCTTGATGTCATCTGTCAAAATAAGCCCATACAGCTAATATTCTTCATGTCTTTCTTAATCAGTTTGCAGCAAAAGGTAGAAAGATGCCTTGAAGATGGAATCCGCCTTCCCATGTTAGATGCAAAACAGCTTCAGAATGAGAACAATAACCTCAGAGAACAAAATGAGAATGCTAGTAAGGTCAGTGTATATCTTTGATATTAAATAAGCTATCTTACGTGGATATGTCTGACAGATGTATAGTTAGCTATTTTATTTGATTTATGTTTTTACTAATGTTTTAATTTGAATGTTTTTATTTGGAAAGAAAAAATAACAATTTATTGAGAGTAGGTCTCACTGTTTTTGCCTGTGGAACCGCAGGCTCCCGTTGCCCGGGTACCACAGACTCAAGCAATCCCCAGCCTCAGCTTCTCAGGTAGCTGGGATTACAGGCGCGCATTACCACGCCCAGCTATTTTTTTGGAACTAGGTCTTGCTATGGGCCTCAGGCAGGACTGGAACCGTGATCCCTAGCCCCGGACACTTCATAGGCTGAAGCTTACAGGCACGACCCACCGTGCCCGGCCCAAAAAAATTTAAGTTTTAATGAAAGCAAAACTAAGGAAATCCAATCATTGTTTAGCTTAAATAAGACTTTTTTTCCTTCTTAAACCTTTCAAAGTCAATTTCAATTGTTTTTATAAATTACAAGCGTTTCATCCAAAGCTAAAGGAAGATTTGCAGTTTTACATGTGTGATCCAAATCATAATGCTTTTTAAAGTATACTTTGCTATGAATACTTCTCTAAAAGTAATCATACCCTGATTTTTTTAGATAATAAATTAATAATTCCATGTCTTTTGTTTTCTTGGAGCATCGGTACTTATAGAAAAATATATATTTCAGAGCAATTTATTTTATTTATTTTAGATAATAGACAGCCAACAAGATGAGCTTGACAGAATGACTTTAGAAATTCAGGTAAGGAATGTTTTTGTGCTTATTTTATCTCTATATTGATTTACTCTTGATTATTGCTTCACCTAAAATATTACTTTATGTGAGAGAGAGAAGGTGAGGGGGAAGGGAAGGAAATGGGAAAAGAAAGTTAATAGAACTTGTGAATTCTTTAATACTAATCTTTCAATTTTTAATAACAATGCTATTTGGTAAATTATTTCTCAAAATATTTTGAGGATTGCTTTTCTCTATTCCTTACCTCCTCTCTTTTTAACTGCATGTCAATGATTTACTAATTAAAGACAATGAATTATTTTTAGTCCACATACTTGGTCTTTTATTCCCACTTAGAATCACATTCACAACATCATTGTCAGTCTTGTGCTCTTTAATGCTGTATAGGTGCTTTTTCTCAGGTGTAGAAGTAATCTGATACTTCCCTATTAACTGTGGGACGAATTCCTAAATTTTAAGTGTGGCATTCCTGTAATCCATTCTTCTCATCTCCCTATCCATAAGACATCCATGCCCACTTATACATGTATATACATGTTGTAGAGAAAAGGGAACCCTTCTACTCTTTTGGTGGAAATATAAACTGGTCCAGCCCCTATGAAGGAAATGTGGAGATTCATCAAGACTAAAAACACATTTGCATAGGACCCAGCATTTCCAATCCTAGATCTCTATCCAAAGAATGCAAAAACACTAATTTGTAAGGAAACCTGCATTCCCATGTGTACAGCAGCACCATTTTCAGTAACCAAGATAAAGAACAACCTAAATGCAGCAGATCAAAAAGATACGGTGTTTTTATATATATATATATATAAACAATGAACCACTATTAAGAGAATGAAAAACCTCTTGTCCTTTTCAGCTCATGGATGGAACTAGAAGGGAAGAGAATTAGAAAGGGAAAAGTAAATACTGGATGATTTCACTTACATGTATAATACTGATTTTTTTACACTGTGGGGTGCCAAAAAAATAAGTTGAAGCAAATAAAAAATTATCACATTACCTGATAGGTGTGGTGGTAAAAGTAGATATCCTTTTCTTGTAACTGACGTTAGTGGAAAAGTTTTCAGTTTTTCACCATTGAGTATGTTAGCTATGGCTTTGTCATTATGGCCTTTCTGATGTTGCGGTATGTTTCTTCAACCCCCATTTTTTTGAGGACTTTTTAATCATCAACGATTGTTGGTCTTACAAATGCTTTCTCTGCATCTGGTATGATAATATTTTTATCTTCCCTTTTGTTGATATGGTGACTGACATTTATTTGCATATGTTGAAAGATCCTTTGTATGCCTGGAATTAATCCACACTTAGTCATGATGCACAGTCCTTTTAATGATACACAGTTTGCTAAGTTTGTAGAGGATTTTTTGCAAATTCATCAAGGATATTAGCCTGTGGTTTTCTTTTTTTGTGATGTCTTTGTTTTTTAGTATCAGTGTAATGCTAGCCTCATACCGTGTGTTTGGAAACATTCCTTTTTCTTCAATTTCTTGAAAAAGTTTGAGAAGAATGGGTATTAGCACCGTTTTTGAGCTTTTGGATAGCTCACTCCTGAAATACTTGCTCCTCAAGTTTTTGTTTTGGGGATACTTTTTTGTCACTCTTCCAACTTTCCTACTTGTAGTTGAACCGGACAATTTTGTGTGTGTGTGTGTTAATGCATCTCATTTAATATTTTAATGTACTTTATTGTATGATTAGGATACTAAATGGGGAAAGTATTTCTTTTTTGAAAAAGTTTATTTCCAATCATTAAAATTTATTTTTGGTTTATAACTATATGATATAGTAACATGGTTCTAAAATAAAATAGGGAAAATAAGATGATTTTAGTACACTTTATTTCTTTCAGGTTATCTTGTATTCTCCTAACTCATATAGATAATTGATTGTTTTATCATTCCATTTTTTAATTTAAAATGATTAGATTTCAAATTTAGTATTTAAGTATATTTTATTATAGTGTCTGTATATGACCTTGCTTTTATACTACAACTCTCTGTTAATTTGGGTCATGTAATATTAATTATCATGAAAAGCTTTGGAATTAGCTAATTATCTTCTATCTTTATTAAGAGTTTTATTTAAAGTTTTGTAGTTTTATCATCATCAAAACTATACGGTAATTATCATGTTTATATTTTGTTCTTTCAATATGTAATTTCAAGTCTTCCTGTTTTTTTTCCCAAGTCTTCCTGTTTTTAAAGGAAAATTGTATTTACTATGCTTGATATTAGCCAAAAGGCCAATATCTTCTGAAAGAAGACTTCTTTCTGACTTGGTTTCTGTTTTCTTCTTTCTGACTTGTTTTTGCTAGTATGATTTCTTCTAGGTACATCCATATCTCCATAAATTCATCAAACTTGTCATTTTTAATTGGAGTAATACTCCATTGTGTATATGTACCACATCTTCATCCATTCATTTGTTTTGGGACATTTGGGTTGTTTCCATGTCCTTGCAATTATAAACAGTGCTGCAATAAACATCCGAGCACAGGTATCCTTTTGTACCCACATTGAGGTCTCCTTTGGGTAGATTCCCAGAAGAGCAATTGCTGGGTCAAATGGTAGTTCCATTTTCATTAATTTGAGGGTCCTCCATACTACTTTCCATAGTGGCTGGACCAGTTTACATTCCCACTAGCAGTGTAAGAGTCTTCCTTTCTCTCCACATCCACGCCAGCTCTTGTTGTTGCCTGTTTTTTTTTGTTTTTTTTTTTTGATGTGAGCCATTCTTACTGGTGTAAGGTGGTATCTCATTGTGGTTTTGATTTGCATTTCCTTGATTGCCAGTGACGTTGAGCAATTTTTCATGTACCTGTTGGCCATTTGTATTTCCTCTTTGGAGAAGTGTCTTTTTAGTTCTTCTCCCCATTTTTTGATTGGGTTTCTTGTTTTGTTTTGTTGTGTTGTGTGAGTCCCTTATGGATCTGTGTTATTAAACCCTTATCACTCTTGTGGAGGTCAAAAAATTTTTTTTCCCATTTGGCTGGGCTTCTTTTAGTTTGAACCGGACAATTTTGATTTCATCCTGAGTATGTCCTGGAAAAATATAACTAAAAATTCATCCATTTTTTTCTACATTATCGAATTTATTGACATGAAGAGCTCCATAGTAATTTCTTACCCTCTGTTTCTGAGTTGTTGTACTCTTTCAT
>PVHY01003970.1:46979-100187 GCA_004024945.1 Uropsilus gracilis
TTTTTTTTTTTTTTTTTTTTTTTTTTTTTTTTTTTTTTTTTTTTTTTTTTTTTTTTTTTTTTTTTTTTTTTTTTTTTTTTTTTTTTTTTTTTTTTTTTTTTTTTTTTTTTTTTTTTTTTTTTTTTTTTTTTTTTTTTTTTTTTTTTTTTTTTTTTTTTTTTTTTTTTTTAAATCTTTTCTTGTTCCTTGATGTAGTCCTGTATTGCTCTATGCTTCCCTCTTAGTATTGCTTTTGGTATATCCCATCAGTTCTGGTTCTGGTAGCTTGTGCTTTCATTTGTCTCCATTATCTTTTTAATTTCTCCTTTGGCTTCCTCATTAATCCAATAATCATCTTTTGGTATGCTGTTTAGTCTTTGTATATCAGAGGTTTTTCCCACTTCCATTTTGTTGTTAATTTCTAGTTTGCTACCATTGTGATCCTAGAAGATGGGTAATAGGACTTCAGTCTATGAATTTATCAATGCTTATCTTGTGATCCATCTGTGGTTTACTTGAAAATTTCCCATGTGCAATTTAGAAGAATATGCACTTGGTTGTGTTGTCATATAGTGCCCTGTAAATATATATATTAAACTCATCTAGTCTAATTCTTGTTTAAGATTCCAAGTTTGGTGTTCCTCTCAGTAGTGAAGCAAGGAGCCTCCTTTGTTGTCATCTAGGTGACTTCTTTCCAGAACATGACTCTTGACCTAATTAAGTACAGTTTGATTCAGTGTTTTCCCAATCTTATATTTTTTATTTCATGTGTTATCATGATGTTCTTTCTAAAGTTTAATTTTTTAAAAAGCATTATTTATGCAAAGTTGCATTACACTGCATGAAAACTAAAAGCATTGTTCATAAGTCAATGTTTTAAATAGTAAGCAACTAAAAAATGCCTTCTGTCAAGAAAAAAGTTATTTTAAGAAATAACTTTAAAATAAAGTTATTTAAAGTTATTTTAAGAAATTCTTTATTTGTTCTTTTTACTTGTAAAGAGAAAAGGGTACATTTTGACCTATTGTAGGCACATTATAATTGTTACTTAATTAAAACTTTAGAAAAATTCATAAAAGAGAGGTTAACTTTTGAAAAATCATTTCCCTTTTCTTAGATATAATGTTGCAGGAAGGGAATCACTCATCCCAATCATGAAAAAAATGTTCTTGGGCCTATCTATAATATGAGTGGTCACCAAGTCTGTATTGATATTCTAATTATTTGAGATGCTTTTTAAAATACAGGTTCTGCAGTAAACATAAGAGTGCAGGTCTCCTTTTGAATTAGTGCAGGTCTCCTTTTGAATTTTATTGCAGTACTATTTATAATAATTAAGATACAGAAACAACCAAAACAGATGAGTGAATCAAGATATGGTACACACACACACACACACACACACAATGGAACACTCCCAGTGATCAAAAAAGACACATTCATGACATTTGCAGCAACGTGAATGGAACTGGAAAGGATTATGCTAAGCAAAATAAATCAGAAGGAAAAAGGCAAATATTGGATGGTTTCACTTATTTATGGAATATAGAGAAACTGAACAAAGGGTCAGGAAAATATGAAACTTGTAAGTTGAACAGATCTGGGCCATACAGAAGAGGGAGTGAGAGGAGTCAAAATAGGAGATGGAAGAGCACAAGGGACTGTGGTGATAGATTGTGGATGCTGTGGTGGTAGGAAAACTACAGGGATTACACCTGAGGGAAGAAATCAAATACTGTACAAAAATTAAAAATGATGCAAGAAAAGAAAATAAACAATAAATAAATAAAAACAGAATTGTTTTTCTGGGTCCCATCATGAACCTGATGAATCAGTATTTCCTAGGTAAAGCTTGAAACATATCTATTAGGTTCCCTAGACAACTCTTACATAGCCTGACAATAATCATAGTCCTCAAGCCTGTATAAAGCATTGTAACAGTCTTCTTGTTCTTTGGATCTAAAGTGCGAATTGATTGTGAAGATTGAATATTTTAATTCTGTCATTTCTGTCATGCTAATAACTTCGTTTCACAGTACCATGTTTGACTTAGCAGTACAGGTTCTCACCTCTTTAGATACGTGACCACATCATGCTCTCCACCAACTTCTCAGTAATCCTCAACTATATTTCACTGGCTTCCTCCCCTTTTGCTTCCTCATCCCCATTTCCCCTTCTGGTAGCTTCAGTTCTGTTGAGAAGACTGAAATTTAAGTTAAAAAAATGGTTTAATTCTGATTCTGTTCTTGAATACATTTAAACTTTTTTGTTAACTCTTGCTACCAAAATTAGGGCTGAGAGAATGCAGTCCAGACAAAATTTTTTTCCCCTTCATATAGTACTGAATTTTTAATAACAGCTATATTGAAATGCAATTCTCATACCCTATAATTAACCCTTTTAAAGTTTCAAAGTTTTTTAGTATACTCATAGGTATATGGCACTAGGACCACAATCAATTTTAGAACTTTATTTTCATCACTTCATAAAAAAGCACTTTACCTTCTAACTATCACTTTCTTATACCCCATCCCTTTCCCAGGTGTAAGCAATCACTATTCACTTCCTGTCTTGATAGATTTGTACATTCTAGACTTTTCTTATGTTATTGGTATTCATTATCTAAATGTTATGCCATTCCCTGTTAAAGCCATATGCTAATACACTCCAAGTATATAAACAAAACTCCACTAATAAATTAAGAACTGTTTATCTTGTAGCATTAAACAGCAACTTGAGAGTTAATGTTTTGCCCAAATTAAAAAAAAAAAATTCTTAAAGATGGTACCTTTTGATTTGGAGTCTCCACTCTAGAAGTCATATGGGTTGTTCTATAGATGAAGGCTTCATCTTCAAAGGAACTGGGGAAAGAGAAGACCTTAAATATTCAGTGTTCTGGTTACCTACCTGATTACATTTTGTTTTAAGTGATGTCATTGCTTTGTTTCTCTATTCTCTTTAGTCTATACAAGGGAAACTTTCGAAAGAAAAATCAACCACTCAAATGATGATGGAAGAGCTGGAAAAGAAAGAAAGAAGTCTTCAGAGATTAACAAAAACTTTGCTGGATGTGAGTAAAGAAATTCAGATTACTTGCAAAGAATGACTCATTATCTAGTAAAGTTTAAGCTGATGTTTATTTTGTATATATGTTTTTTTAAATTAAAGAGATTTTGGTGTGCCCATAAATGAAATCTGTTGTTTCTTTACTAAAATTATAATAGAGATAGATAGATTCCCATTTTTGTTTTGTCTTAGAAGACAGTTTCACAGACTTAACTACAGCAAAGTCAGATAGTATAATTAGGTATCCTAAAGTCACTGAATAAGGCATCACTTGACTATATTAAAAACAGTGCCCTTGAAGCCGGGCACGGTGGCACGTGCCTGTAAGTGACTGCCTATGGAGTCGTGGCTGGGACTGGGGATGCGGTTTGAGTCCCGCCCAAGACCTAGTTCCAAAAAAAATAACTGGGTGTGGTGCCACGTTTCTGTAATCTCAGCTACCTGGGAAGCTAAGCCTGGGGATTGCTTGAGTCTGGTACCATGGGCAAAGTGAACCTGCGGTTCCACAGGCAAGAATAGCGAGACCTAGTTTAAAACAAAACAAAACAATGCCCTTGAAAATTCATAAGGAAGACACAATGTTGGTTTTTCATCATGGAACAAGTCACACTTTCTTCCTTTAATTATAAGATGAAATTCTTGAGTTGCATTTAAGAACATGTTATTCAAATAAGAACTTAACTTGCATTGTAACATTTTGTCCTAAAATTCTTATGAATGTATCTCTAAAACTTACAGACATTTTCTTATATAACCATACCACATTGTCACACCCATGAGAATAGTAATTTTTTGATGTTTGTTAATACCTGCTGTATATTAAAATCTCACTTCTTTACCACGTTTTTTTATGGTGGCTGTTGAAACCCCTTTCTAATCAAGGATCCTAAGTTGTAATTCATTTTGTTTTAGATATCTGAAGTCACATTCTTCTCCCATGTTACTGACATAAAGAAACTGGGCAATTATCTTTATAGACTTGTGGATTGCTAGGCCTTCTAGACTTGTGTGGTTACTTCCAATGGTGTAGTTTATCTTGTTCTCTACACTCTCTATTACTTGTAGTCTAGAAGTTACAACTAAAGATAATAGACTCAGGTCAAACATTTTTTAAATGAATATCTTGTAGGTGTTGTTCACATCTTCAGATTATGTTTGATTACCACTGTTAAATGACAGAAATACTGATTTTTCCTGTTAAAGGTAGTAATAGACCAGTTCTTTTCATTGTAACCTTATAGACTCTGCAGATAGCAAGTAATATGTGGGATGATAACCTAAGTGACTGAATGAGTGAAATAATTATGAATAAGTGAGTATGGTATGAAAGTACCCTTTCCTGTCGTTTTGGTATCTGCTAATAATCATTTTCTGAATCATCGGATGATTAAAAGACTGCTCTTTTTTTTTCTAATTGTGTCATCCCTTTTGCATTTATTAGCTGGCATTCATCTGTTAAAAAAAAAATCTTGTACTCATCAGCCCAGGAAAATAGGTTATTTCCAGTTGGAAAGCTAATTAAACTTACCTTTATTTACAACTTTCAGGATGAGAGAGGTACATGGTGACAATTTGGAGGATGCTGTGTGAAAGTAACTTTTTCTGAGTGTAATAAAATATGAGTTTGTATTGATACAATCAAATTTAACAATTCCGAGTTGTTTAGGTTTTTTTTTCCTCCTTTGATTTTATACTTGTGTTTCTTTTGCACTGAAAATAATTTCTTATCAGCATTAATATAGTATTTTTTTCCTCTCAAGATACAAAATACAGTTTCCACGTAAGTCACTATTGCTACTAACAATAAAACAACAGGTGAGGTTTAAAATTCTTGTAATAATTCCTATTATATAAAGACACATATACAACTGTGAAGCTGATTATATGACAGCATGAGATACCCTTAAGAAGTGAGACTTTGGTTTTGTGTTTCCTCTATCAGGGTTTCCCTGGGAGATGTGGCATGGCACAGAGGAACCATTGCCACTATTTAAATTCTTTGTTTTTTAATTTTTCCTATTGTGTTTATGTAGTTAAATTTGATTAAACACATATGACTCCACTGTTCTGTATATAGACTTGGGAAATGTTAACCTGACAGTTGTGAGTGCCTCTTACCTCTTCACATAATACAATTTTTGTTTTCTTTCTCTTTTGCAGAACCAAAGACAGGCCGAAGAAACATGCTTTCTGTTGGATCAGAGCCAGGAAGGTGACCAGTCTAACCAGCAGACATTTCTTCCCAAACGGCCTCTATTTGATTTGAGTGTGACTGATCAGCTGTTCAAGGAAATGTCCTATTGTTTGTTTGACTTAAAAGCATTATGCAGTATTCTTAATCAGCGTGCTCAGGGCAAGGAGCCTAATCTTTCACTACTGCTGGGAATCAGATGTAAGTGCCTGTGACTTGTCCTTACCGTATTGCTTAATAGTCAGAAACCTATCCTCATGAATTGGAAACTTCTGACTGACGTTTTCCTTATTTGTCTCTTTCTCCATTTCTGCTCAGATGTATAAATCTTTGCATTAATATGTGAATGCCCGTTGCTCCTTTATTACTAGAGTTTACCTCATTATGCTTATAGACACGGCCAGGCCACAGTTATGGTTTGGCTTGGTAAAATGCCTATAGACCTGCTTGTGTGAGTGAGCTAGGAGCTATTTCCTGTGGTCAGTCTGTTAGTGTGTGACAGGAGTGGTAGTTCGGTGTGATTTCCTAATTACTTTTCTAAAAGTAATGATTCTATTTGCATGTGGTATTTGTGTAAATTAGTGACAGCTTCCTGTCATTCTGGTAAAATATTTCGGAAATAGTGTTCACTTGCCTTCCTATGCAGTGTGTATAGTTTGTGTTGTCATATGAGCTACAGACCCTCGTCATACCAACTTGTTTGTCCCCTTCACAGTGACACCCACCCTTTCTGTCTCAATTTTCCTGCACACATACTGTTAGGGCTGTCACAGGAATGGCCTGCTTGCCTATGCTAATACCTCTACGTGTGGTTCTAACTAACTAAACTATTTGCATCTTGGTCTCTTTTTAACATTCAAGAAATGAACTTCAGGAAGGATAGATAAACAGATTAAGACCATAGACTTATGAACCAACATGTAACCCAATAATTGGTTAATAATTGATTGGAGTGAGAACTAGTTTTTATTTTCACTTCCATCAAAAAGATTTCACCTTCTTACACTATAATAGTTCTTTTGGCAAACCAGCATTGTCAGGTGAATTTTCCCCTCCATGTCATACATAGATGTATGTACATACATGAACATGTGAAAAAAAATTTTATTTGAAATATATTCATTCACCCTTTTAGTAAGTTGCCCTCTATTGTCCAGCATTAACATACTGATAATGAGGATAGCACTGGACATAGCCCTTGACCAATATACAAACCAAATTAGTGGAGCATTTTGACAACACTGTAATTGAGATATGGGCAGGACATCAGAGTACTAGGGAAAAATAACGAAATTGACCTGGGAAGGATAGTCATGGGTAGCTGTTGTTTGACTTTAATCTTGAGAACTCTTGAAGAAAGTTTGGCATGTATGGGGGGTTTGGTTTAGTTAGCACTGATCTTGTTAAGCAAGAAGCAAGAAATCACATATAAATTAATGACTCATTTTCTCCACTGTTTTAGAGTTGGAACTCCTTTGATTATTTTTAATCTTTATCTTATATAACATTTGTTAATTTTTTTTTAAAGTAATAGGATAACAGAGCCATTCTAATATGAATAAAGGGGAGATTTGAAACCTTGCCACATTCCACTCCCAATGTATACTTTTCCCATCTTTAAAGTTTGTCTCCAGAATCCTTACCTTGTAGTTGGGCGTGAAAATTTGACCAGCTGTCTAATGTATCAAAGATAAGTGGATTCATTTGCATCCTTATCACACCATGCCAGTGATTATCTATTAACACTGTTCAGCCACCCTTAAAACTCTTCCGCCCTGGTTTCAGTGATGTCATTCTCTAGGTTCTGCTGCGCTCCTTATGACTGCGCAGTCTCAGTCTCCTGTAGAATTTTCTGCCACTTAAGATACCAGTGTCTCCCCGAGGACCCTGTTGTTGTTTGTTTCTCTCTCTGTTTACATTTGCTGTGCATTCTTTACCATGTTTTATTGATCTATACTTCTATATCTTCCTTGCCTACAGTGTCTTTGGGTTTCTCATTATACTTACCTGTGTACTAGGAACAGCTGTTCCATAGATATCACAGATACAGTAGCTCCAAAACAGAACTTACTTTTCTTGCTCCCTAAGCCTGTGCTGTTTCTCAGTGAGTAGTACACTTACCCACCTATCACCCCCACCAAGATTTTATTCTCCACACTACTTTTTCTTCCACCAATACCCTGTGACCAATCCCTGACATTTCCCAAGTCATTGATTGAGCTCCATCAATCCTCTTAGTCTCTTCCTACATACAGCATTTATTCCTTCCATTCCATCTCCATTGAACTGTTGCCTTAATTCAAATTTTCAGTCTGTCATCTGAGCTCGTCTTCTTTGTCAACTGTTTTTTGCCTACCTCCTCCCCACCCCAAGTCGATTTTCACGTTGCTGTCAGAGTGATTCTAATTCACTAATTCTATTTCTTAATACTTTTACTCCCTGAATGTAGAGATAGTTAGCTCCATTTGCCTCTCTGCATTATTTCGCATAACTTGTGTTCTGTTTTGAAGATGTTTACTGATTTTTTAAAATTTCTCATTCTGCTTGTTCTTGAATTTTCTCATTCTGTTAGGCTGGTTTTCAGTTTCTGTTGTTCATTCTGCTTCCTTGTTTCATCCAGTGACCCCATCCTTTCTGTAGTTAGGCCTGATTGTTCTCTATAATATATGTTACACATATATTATATTTATTTATTTGTTTGTTTATTTATTTGTTTGTTTGTTTATTTATATAGCCTGACTCTGCTTGTTTATGAAACTGTATGTAAATCATTAAGAATAAGCAACTGTAGCCATTACTTTGCTGACTTATCCTCTAGCATAATGCCTCAGTTGTGGAGGCTGTTCAATTAATCTTTGTTAAAATCACAGGCTATCTGACTTTTATGTCTCCAGTAAGCTGTTTAGGCCATTGCAAATATAAGATGCATTTTATAATCATTAACTCCCCCCTGTGTTTTTGGTGAGATAATGCTAACTAAGAAAGCACTGGGGTAATTTATAAAAGATAGCTGCCTCCCATCCTTAGTTATTTATACTCATCCACTGGGCAACTATTTGCCGATTCAATTGTTTGGAACTGTAGGGTTCCAACTTGAGATATCTTTTGAAACATGATTTATATTTTGATGCTAGCAAACCCACTTGATAGTCTATAAAAATTTAAGGTAACACCTGTCACTACACAAATGATCTTCAGCTTTTTGCCCAGTGAGAACTAAGAGCTTAAACTGAGCTTGAAAAGAGATGTCAGAGCATGCACTTTTCTTCTCTCTGGATGCTGTCATCCATTAACCTTGTGAATTTGTGTGTATCACTGTATGAATTTAATGCATTTTAATTAGCAGAATTTAAAAGGGATGAGTAGACAAGATCTTTTTAATATTGAATGATGCTTAATTCAAACCTGAGAGTGACTTGTATTCAGTGTAAAGCCATTATATGTCCAGTGGCAGTTGAGCTGAAAAATCCTAGAATATCTTTGTTCAAATAAATGTGAAGCATTCTCTCCCTGTTTTATTTCCACAGCAATGAACTGTTCAGCTGAAGAGACTGAAAATGACCATAGCCCAGAAACACTCACTAAGAAGCTGTCAGATGTATGCCAGCTACGAAGGGACATTGATGAATTAAGAACTACAATATCTGACCGCTATGCTCAGGACATGGGAGACAACTGCATTACCCAGTGATCAAGTGTTGGTTCTATAGCAATAATGACCGGTTGTTAAATGCTGCTGTGTTAACATTTCATGATTCTTTTTAGTAGCCATAATGGCAAGTAGTATATAACTTGCACGTTGGTTGTTCTTTTCCCCTGTGGATTTGCTTTTGGGGGCAGGGGGAGGTGGAGGGCAGAGGTATTAGGGGGTGTAGGAACATGAGGGTGTTTTTAAGGGACATATATCATATATCAAATTGGAAAAATCTGATAAAAACTTGTAAGGAAAAAAAAATCTGTGTTCTCAAACTACTGATTATAGGACCAAACTGTGAAGAGTACCCTTCAGATAAAGGGGTAGAATTTCTTTTAATCCTGTAGGTAGGGAGTGGGTGGGTAGATGTGGGTGTGTGTGTGTGGGTGTGTGGGTGTGTGTTCACAAAATTATAAGGATTTCTAGGGTCAAAACCTCTGATAAAGGCACACACTATTCATTTTGTATTTCTTTCATTTTTCCATATAGAAGCTTGTGTTATACTTTGGTGTTTTCAAGGGCTGCCTGAACAAGAGTTCCAGCAGCAGGCAAGTGTTCCGATAGTAGTACAACAGGAAAAACCATGTGTATTTTGAACAATCATTGTGCTAAGATGATGAGGTGGTGGGATTGCTTTGATTTTAGTACTGTGGTTAGGTCAGCTGTTTTTCCAGAGTGATTGTGGTTGACTTAGAGGTGTAAAATTTTGATGTGATGATCTTTTATTAGTATTGTAATTTATATACTACAAGGCAGGTTAACATAATTTCAACTAATTTTGACATGCCCCTTACTATTTGCAATTTTTAATTTATTAATATGAGCAAAGCCATACACAGTCATTATAAAACTTCTTCGGGTTGGCATCATTATTGTCAAAGATGTATTTACAGAATGACTGGAACTATAGCTTATTTATCCAAATATCAAATGTTTACATTTTAATAATTTTGTATTTCAAATTTTAAATTAGTTTAAGAAAAAGCCAGCCTGTATTCTCTATATCTGAATTATCATTAGCATAAAACAAAATATAAACCTTGATAGTATTTCAATTCCTTTGTTAGGTAAAACACATTCAAAACAGGGTTTTTCATAGACTACTAACTTCGCAAATTTAGTTCTTCTGGAGTGCAGGATAGCACTTGAAGTGCAACTGACTTTTGAGTAGACATAATCATTTAAACTTCTGAGTATTTCCCTGTTTTGATTGGTATTTTGGAAGGACTAGGTAGTTATTTCCTTCAAGGCATTCATTACCTTCTTTTGAATATACTTAGTGAAGGTAGTCATTGTCCTTTACAAAGCTGATGTGCTCTTCTGATAAAACCAGATCTTACTTCAGTCCACATCGAATAGATAGGTAGAAGGAATAAGGGGTGTGAATCAAGCAGGATACATTTTGAGCAGATTGTATGGCTGCTTGTTTGACAGGCTTTTATGCTGTGTAAAGGATGCTCTTAGGAAATATGCTCTTAAATATCTTCAGCAGTGGAAACAGAAGAGATAAGATCTATAAGAAAGATATCTAGGAAAGACTTCAAAATTTGGCTCATCCACCTCTCAGTCACTTATCTCGTGTTTCAACAGTCTGTTACTGTACATTGTGAGGACATGAGACTTACCTTGTTTCCAGTGCCTGAGTCCTCCCTGCTTTCCTTACCTCTTAGGGTCTGAGCACTGTGACATCGTTGTGTTGTAGTGCTTCTTCGTCCCAAGGTCCCCTAACCTAATAAGGAAGGCCTTAGTCAACTGGTAAGAACTTGACTTTTTAATGCATTCATTTGCTTTTGAATATTGGTGGTTTGAGATAATCAGGGAACTGTAAATTTAGACCAAAAATCTAATGCAGTAGTTCTGCTCTGTAAAACTTAATATCCATAAAATTGGCCCTTTACAGTAGACAGTAGAATTTAAAACAGATAAAGCCACAAGTGCAACACAGATTTTTATATTCTCTTCGATTAGAATTTTCTCCCTCTGTCCCCAAGCGCCACAGTTTTGGAAATAAAGGTACACTAAAACAATGGCTAATCACTTATTTGGGCCGCTAACATCTTACTTAAATTTCTTCTTAGTTTTTAGTTTATGTTTTGGAGAGTTTTATGGTTGTTGTTTCATAGAAACTTTGGGTCTTTGCTTTAACCTACTGTGGGTACATTTTTGTTTTCTGGCTTCATGATTTGGAGTAATTTTCTGTTTTTTAAATTAAGGTTGTTTTATAAAAGTTACAGAATTTGACTTAAATCACATATTTTGAGATAAAAATTTTTTTTTGCTTAGCAGGAAATAAATTGCTGATGTATTTATATGCTCCCTAGAAAAGGGCATTTAACATGTGGCAGTTAAAATGTATTCTTGAGTTACAGCATGTAATCTCTCGGAGTCTGTAGTTTGTGAAGGAACCTAACAAATAAGTAGATAGCCTTGGCAGGAATTTTGGGAGGTGAAGCTGGTGGTAGTCTATATAACCTGTCAGTATTTAATTTTAATTTTTTAGGAAATCCCCTCCCCCATGAAAACCTTTTGTGTCCTAACAGTAGTAATTTTGGTATCTCAGTAAAAACCAAGACTTTGCTATTAAGTAGAAACAGTATTTGAACTAGTATATATTCAGAAGTTATTACAGTGATATGTGTATGAGAGGAAAACTAACCTAAAACAAAGTAATTGTAATTGGAAAAATTTCATTAGATATGAAAACTTTAATTATGCCTTTGTGCATTAAATGCTTATCATCTTACAGTGTTAACATTTATCATTGATGTTTTGGGTTTACAGTTATACTTATTCTGCCTCAGTCATTAAAGCAGGGATGAAATAACAATTTTCTCAGTAAAAGATCCAAATCACCTATGCAGATAAATGACAATAGTTGTCTTTTCACCTGATATTAGAGAAAAAAAAAGGATGATTTTAGTTATATGAGTTTTGTTAAATTTATTGTAGAATATGGGCCTTTTCATATTTGTAGTATGTTCCAATATTTAGTATGTTTTCAGTATTATACTTGGTGAAATTTGTTTTAGTCATGACAATTTATTAAGGTAAAAAAGATTTTTTTCAGCAGCTTGTTAAAGACAACCTCAAGGGCTGGAAAGTGTGGTTAAAGTGGATATATTTTAAAATTCTACTTTATTGGGAAAATGCTCTTTCAATATCAGTAATCATTTATTGAAAAACGTAGTAGCTGATAACTTGGGCTATATTTTAACATAGAATAGTTCACTCAGGCATACCTTTAATTTGGATCATTGGCATTCTCCTGATGTAGATTTCTATCATTGTAAATATGTAATTACAGTTAAGACACAGTTCTCACAACCATGCTCATTCAGACTCTGTTATTTGAAACTGCCAATAGCTATAACTCTCAGAGCCAAAGTAGTTCATTTTGGTTCGTTGACAGCTTAGTGTTCATGTAAGAAAATAATTCCTGTTTGGTATGAAGAATAAACTTTCCAACTTACCCCAGAATGCCATCGTGGCATATTAATTGTATAACAATATTATACATTTAATCATGAAGGGGGAAAGATTTTAGATTTTTGTATTTTTTTCTTATTTAAATAAAGTATCGCGTATACTCAGAATGTAGTTTCAAATCAGTAAGTCATTAACAACACTTGCAGCTGTGTACAAGGAGAACCTTTTGTGCCTTTTTGCCTGCAGTAATCATTCTTTTCTATTTTAGGTTGGCTATAGAATATTGATGGCATTGCACCTTGTTTTTCTGTAAATAGACCTGTATAAGGAGTTGGGTTTTGTTTTGTTGTTGTTTTGTTTTTTGGTTTTATTGTTGTTGGTTTTTCTTTTTCTTTTTTTTTTTTTTTGAGAAGGAGCAGTATTTCACTATTAGGTGGATACCTTTGTAAACATGAGATGGGAACGTCATATATGTCTTGGGACTCTGCCTTTTCCCTATAGAGTGAACAGGAAACTCCTTTGGAATGTAGTCATATATGTACATATATGTATAAATAGTTATTTAAATACATAAAATTCTGCATCACGTTGGTGTGATGACAAGTAATATAGTAAGGTGCTAGGTGGTTACATGAAAAGCACAGCGGAGTGTTCAATCAGTCACTGTGACTGGTGGTTTCTGTAAACTAGGTTCAGTTTTTGAACCACCCAGAATACCTCACGTGTAAATACAGTGGTTATGACTTAATTGAAAAGCAGTTATGGTGAAAAGAATGTGAAGCCACTGGTTGGCTTATGCCTTCTGAACTATAATTTTTGCCTCTTTTTTGTAAAGAGGTTCTTTTTGTTTTTGTTTGTTTTTAATAGGATTTATAGCTAGAATTTTGAATGCCAAAGTTCTATTTATTAAATTTTAAAAAAGTTTTCAATGTTAATGGCTAAGTATTTTTCCACTGGACTATTGTTTGTTGATGTTGAAATTTGTATTTACAGAGAAATAAATTTTTTATAAAATGATTTGAGTGTCTTCCAAGTTCTTAATATTGTGTAAGAATATATTAAAAATTTCAGACTCTCCTGAATTCTCAATCACACAGATATGCTGGATTTTTTAAGGTAAAATCTTTCTGTGTATGCACAAGAAATTTTTTTTGACTAGAATTTGGAGATTTCTGCCTTCTAGGTCTGTCTAACAATTCCTTTCAATTACTGAAAAACTTTCCCAGAGCCTTCTCACTGAGATTTTCTCATGACAGGTGCCTTAAATAGAAAGGCACATCTTTATCCATTTCTGATAATAGCTCCTTTGGCCCCCTTTCGAGTCCCTAAAATCCAGATTTAAATCAAGAATCCCTTTTTTACCTTTCAAAATCTGATTTGAGTTCTCCATTGCTGCAAGGTTGGGTTAGCAAATCAGATTTTTTTTTCCCTTCTAATCAAAAGTTGAAACCTTACAGAAGCATAGACAAGTTACAAGATTATTCTATAGAAGCCTTGGTCTCAACTTGGTAGTTTGCCAGGACAGAATCAAAGATTCCCTGTTATGACACCAGTGGTCCTTGTGCTAATATATGTGGGTTATGACCTCCATATCTCTAGAAAATTGGTTGATATTTCATCTAGATTTCTATCTAGAGAGCTTGACATTGCTCTTCCTAGGAGATTTTAATTAGGCATCTAATTCATCTCATAGAAAAAAGATTACTTTGTAATTCATGTATCACAAGCTTCCTTAATGTTCTAAGTAAATGTCTTAGAAATAAAATTAGAGTAGGTAAAAATTCTAGAATGTTTCTAAAGTGATGAGATTTCTCTTTCAGAATGAGAGATTTTTTCTATCAGGTAAGAATGTGTTTTGTGAGGAAGTCAAGAGTTTTTGATAGGGTACATCCCACTGATTTTGCCAATACTTCAGCTTCTTTTTATGCCATCTTTTCCAGCAAACAGAATTATTTTTGTGTAGAAATGCAGAAGACTCAGTTAAAAAAAGGTGTGGACTATGTGGTTATAGTAAATAGCACAGTATATAGAATATATTTCCAGTATTGCAGTTTGCAAATGAATTGCCTCTTACCATCATGACAATGAAGATATTATCTGTGATTTAGGGCAGATTCTAGTTTGAGAGCTGAAATTATGATCAAAGATTTCTAAAATGTTTTAATAAAACTGCAGTCCCTGACAAAGTTTGATGTGATCACAAAATGGAGTCATCTTTCCATTTTAGCCAGCCAGCCTGTCTTACTCCAGGATCTATTGGTTCCCTCATAAAAGGGGTTTTAAATTAAGCATATACCTTGCTGTGATCTGGAAATTCCACTCTAGGTACTTGGCCTGGGATAAATATAAAACATCTGCTAAAAAAAGAGACTTATAGATGAATGTTCATAGTTTTATTTATAGGAATTCTCAGAGCTAATAAGCAGCTTTCTTTCATATGGGTAAGCAGTGTTCTAATTGTCACCTTTATTCTAATTCCTTTCTGTAAAATGAAGTAATGTTTAATATACAATGAGACAGTGCAGAGTCGGAGATGGGCAGTAGATGTGTTAGCAGAGGCACTTTATTTTGGAGTATTGCCCTGTCACACCACCCCTGAGTTCCCTGGGTTTCTGTAGTTCATGTGAAGCAGTTGTTCTTATCTTTGAACCAAACTTTTTTGTAAACCATTTTTGATTTTTACTTGATTTTTTTATTTGAATGACTATATACAACAAATATGATTCAGAGATAAGGTTCAGATTTCTTCACATGTATATTATGTAGTACTCCAACCACGAAGCTAGACCCTCCTGTGAGCAACATAGCTCACAGAACTTAACTCCTTCCCCTCTCGGGAATTATGCCATCTTTTCAAGTTGCCCCTTTATTCTAAGAATCCTTTCTAGTAATTTCTTTCTTCACATCATTAATTTCCTAATACGCTGTTTCTATAACAAATTACCACAAATCTACCAACTTAAAAACTCATTTTATTGTCTTACAGTTTGGGAAATCAAAGTCCAAAATGAGATTGGTTAACTTCTTGTTGGATTTTTAAAATTCTTCATAAATTTTGGATACAACTCCTTTAACAGATCATTGTTTTACAACTGTTTTTTCCCAGTTGATGTCCTTTCTTTTCATTCTCTTAGTGATGTCTTTCTCAAAACAAGAAATTTTCTATTTTAGTGAAGTTCAACTTTTCACTATTTTCTTTGCTGGATTGTGCTTTTGACAGGATTCCAAGATCATGTAGGTTTTCTCTGTATTATTATCTATTATCTGTTTTCTATTTATCTATTATCTGTTTTATAATTTTGTGTTTTACATTTAGATCTAGATCCATTTTTCTTTTTTGCATGTAGACACATACCATTTGTTGAAAAGGGGCTATTCTCTCCATAAATTGCCTTTGCTCTTTATGTCAAAGATCCACTGACTGTGTGTGGGCTGCAGTTCTTTTCTAAAATAATATTGCTCCTGGGAAAGGTAACATGTTAAAGTTATTAAAGTTCAGTGTGAGTTATTCAAATTCCTATAGACAACAGAGGCTGGAATAGAGAAACTGACTCTAGCAGTAGTCATGGGTTAGCAAAAATTGACAATGAAAATATTTTTTAAAATTCTCTAAGTTATTTCTGTCTGAAGCCAAGAGTGGAAGGGAGGGGTGAAATGTTACTTGTAGACAGAGTTTTGAGGCAGATGGGTCCCTGTCCCCTGTGTGAAGTGTTAGGCTGGAGGGTACAGCCCCTTTTCTGTTTTTTCATCGCTTCCTCCATGTCATGTAAATTGTGAAGTTATTATTAAAATGTCATAACTATTGCATTGCCACCCAGTGATTATTTTTAGAATTCCATTGCTGCCAATTTTAACTGTGATGTGGAAATTCCTAAGTCAAACTCATGAATCTGCATTTTTTTATAGCTCTTTTGCGGGTTTTCCGTAGCCCAGGAGCAGAGCTGATCTAAAGTACTTCCTAGGCAGAAGTTATCTAAAAGGAAGACACTGTGGGAAATCATTTACTAACCCCTTGAACTATTACTTCATTTATGTGGGGGGTTATAATTATATGAGTGCTATTCCAGAAATATATAACAGGAATATTTAAATTCATTTAAATTTAATGACTAGAATTCAATTTTCAGAAAAGTTTGATGACTTCTTTTCACCCTGAAAAGGGTGGAGCATTTGTTTCATAAATCTTTTAAAGGATTTTTTTAATTTTAATTTTTACTATTTTCTTACAACCTTAGTCATATTTGTATAGTTACTGACCCCTTTATGTATGACCCACTGTCCTCCCTCCTCCCCCTCGTCCCTTTTCCAGTCACTCCAACTCCCTTCTCTGCCCCTCTCTGCAAGTTATTGGTCAGTGTTTGGCCCATTGGTCTCTTTTCTGGTATAATGTCCTTTTCCTGGGTGAGGACCTGCACTCCTGGGACACACAAGTCCATGCTGCTTTTAAAATTCTAGGGGTAACTTTGAAGCAAGTAGCCAGTCCGAGCTTCTCAAGGACCTTTTGTAGGGCAGGTGTGTAGTGTTGTTCTCCCTGCTCCCTTATTCTGGTATTTCCTGCGGTGAAGTTGACAGTTTTCTTTTCTCCAAACCTGTGTGATCACTGGAATTCATACCTCTGCATTCATGTTAATATAAAATGAACATGTGTCAAAGGTATATTTAGCTCATTAATTAAATGAGAGAAGTGGGTAAACTATTATACCTGATTCAAAAGAGAATCCAAAGAACAATTTATAAATCAGGAATACTGACTTTGCAAGTGGCTGCAGACACACTCCTGTTGTACAGAGGGAAGTCAGTTGAACCGCCACAGGTCAGAATTCATTGCATATTGATAGTCAATACTCATCCATAGACAATTATTTTGCCTTGTGGGTTATCTTATAAACATTGCAAATAGCTCCAAGGCAGTGCCAGACAAATCAGATAACCTGAGTGAAAATAGTATCCATGAAAGATAATTACGGATATGGGAAACAACTTTTTTAAAATAAGTTTTTCTTGAACCAAATTTCCTTTACCTCCTGGTTCTTTACTAGGCTACCTTATAGAAACAACAATGGACGTAACCATAGGGATAGCTTTGTAAAGTATAACAACATTTATTAAAGCAGATGTAGTTAGAAAATATAATCTGGCTTTTAGCTTTTTTTTTTTTTTACTGGAAATCCACCTGAATTACCCCCTCTCATTATTCATTGAATAATTTTGTCACTGGGGGCCCTCGTTTTATTCATTTGGTATGTCTGATACTTAGGTGATATGTTCTCAACTGCGATCAGGTATTTATATCAATACATCATCTAATGTTTATTATTTCCTCTATTCTCTCTACATGTAAGTCTAGATGTTCAGAGAGGATTTCCTAAAAGGAATGTATAAAAGGGAGTCAGCAGTAATTTTTCTGTGCAATTTGCTCCTTTAAATTTCCCAGTTCCCTGAGATTATTCTAAGAAAGGAGGAGTTTGTTGCGGGGCATGGGCAAGAAATGCACATTCTTATATTCTAGAGGGAACTTGCTGAAAAAAACACCCAGGACAGATTTTGAGGTGAGCTGTTCATAACATTTTCATGCCTGTGCAAGGAACTCTGATAGTAGCTGGTTTAAAAATTGTGCAAGAAATATGAGTAGCTTCCAACCTCAGGCAAAGTAATCTTTTACCTTAACCCCATTGAATGAAAGGCATTTTTTTAATAAAAAAAAAAAATCCATCTCCTGTCAATTAGTCCAAGTCACAAGAAGTTCTTCTTACTTTTATAATATTTATAATTATAACCTTAGGAATAGCAAATCAAAAAGGTAGTATAGCTGTTATGCGAGATTGAATAGTATTTCTCTCAAATTATGTTCACCTGGAACCCACAGACCTTTTTTGGAATGAGGGTCCCGGAAATGTGTTTACTTAAGATGAGAACTATCTGTGGTGCACTCTAATCCAAGGACTAGTTTCTTTTCATGAGTGGAAACGGACATAAAAAGTGGAAAAGAGGCCAGAGGTTGAAGTGACTCATTTTGAGCTTCAGAGCACCAACAGTTGCTGGTGACTACTGGAACCTCGGAAGGACCAAGGAAGCATCCTTCATTGAAACGAGAGACACTGTGGACTTTGGTTTTGGATTTCTAGCTTCAAAGAACTGTACATTTTTGTTTTCTTAATCTACTCAGTTTGTGGTCCTTTGTTACAGTAGCTCTAGGAAACTAATTCAGTTCCTGAAGCAAAATGGAGATCTAGGTATAATTTGACTTCTCTGTCCCTGACACTCTGACTTGCACCATATTTAATGGATTATTATTGCAGTGCTTTAAATGGTACCTTGGGAGAGCTGTTTCAGAGGAACGAAGACCTATGGAGTCCTGTCAGACACTGCAACACTTGAGCTGAAAACGGCTCTTAAGGGGCATGTGGATCCTTCCTCGAAGCTATAGAACAACTTTCTCTCCAGACTAGGAATATTTTTTCAAGAAGCAGACCACAGCTCCTCTCCTATCTCCTAACAATTCCAGGGCATGGAGCTGACTCCCACCTAGACTGTCTTCACTTACGGGTATTGCTGGGTCTATTCCTTTTCTCAGATCTCCAGGACCCCAAGAAGTATCCTGACATTGGCTAACTTACCCCATTCCTTTGTCATCAGTTACTGCGCTGCCCGCATGTCCCCTAGTGTCATTCCCAGGTGGCAAACTATTCAAACTCCAGCTGGAATGTGTAGTGCAGTCAACACACATACAATTCACTGCTAAAGCTTTACTCAGAAAATCAGCGGCTACCAAACTACCAATCTCTGCATAAGGGACTGTTACCTCCTCAACTTCCCAAAAAACAAGGAAAAATGTTGCAAAATGCTCATTTTACTGCTAGTTAAAAGTTTTCTCTTAATGGCTAAGTTTTAGCAGAGTACCATCTTCCTTTTGAACACTCCTTCCCCTTTGGATTGATCTAGAAATGTGGGCTAAATTTGGTCTGAGAGAACAGTTTCTGTCCTCTGTCTCAGCAGGACACTGGCAGATTGGTCAGATCTGGAGGTGCTGCAGCTGCAGATAAGGCTTGTGCCCACCCTTGCACTTATGTAGCTGTGGGTCAAGCTGAGACAACTTATTCACAGACCTGGTTCTTGTGACTGTGAGTTCCTATTTGAAGTCTGTAGGCTCCTCTCTGACCAGTGGACTTCAGTCTGAGCCATTCTAATCCATTCTATCAGAAAATTACCCTGGGATTTTAGGGAAGGGGTTGGAATTGGACTTTTCCTTCCTGAGGCTTGCACATTATCTTTCTGTTTACCAGAGTTCCCAAGGAAGAGGATCCCTAAGTCACAGGAAATAAAGATATCCCTTTTATTTCTTTTGAGACTAGGTCTCACTGTTTTTGCCTGTGGAACTGCAGGCTTATGTTACCCGGGGTACCACAGACTCACGCAATCCCCAGCCTCAGCTTCCCGGGTAGCTGGGATTACAGGCATGCGCCACCACACCCAGCTATTTTTTTGGAACTAGGTCTCGCTATGTGCCCCCAGCGGGACTCAAACCACGATCCCTGGCCCCGGCTGTGGCTTCCTAGGCTGCCGCTTACAGGCATGTGCCACCATGCCCATCCCTGAATTTCTATCTCTTTAGCTAAAGAAAAAGCAAACTTTAAAAAGTTTCACTTCCATTCCTTAGTGACTATATTTAGTCATACCCAGCAAATCACTTATTAAAAATAAGCTTTATATTAAGAGTATATGTTATTTATTTGAAAAAGGCTATTTGTCTTCAAAGGTAAAAGCCAGTCCTCCAAGGTTACTACCAGAACAACATCTCTCAATTTTCAATTTGGATCAATCCCAAAATAGGGGGAATATCCAACATCTTAAAATGCCCAAATTTGGAAAAGATACTTCTCTGCCAGGAGAAAATTAAACCCATGATAGCTCCCCTGATGGTAAGAGTGAGACTAGAGAGCAGAAACTCAGGAGTACATGGCTAATGCAATCACCAACCACAGAGAAAAGTCCTGATGCTTGCATATAAAAATAATTGTGGAGCTCCAGGTGGTAGGAACCTTTGATTATGGCAGACATCATTAATTTCACCCTGATAAAAAATTCATTGAACATGCAGAATTATGACCCATTTACCTATCATCCATTTTTCCCTCTGGAAAAAGAATTGGTGATCACAGTTAAATGTCACTGGTCTAGCAGATTTGACAGGAGAATAGGTAGATCTACTTTAGTAATTGGGGTGTAGTGATTCATCAGGAATCTCAAAATGAGAGTCTAGCTAATGGAAATGTAGAGGTGTATGATACTACTACTGCAAACAATGTAACCACTCATCATTAGTTCATAAAACAGGCCTCATTCAGTTGGTAAGTGAAGCTAAACTAATAGCAATTTACCTGAGTGGTTGATGGTGTCTGTCAGTCACTTATGGACATCTCAATGCTGTTCATATTAGGAGTCATACCTTCTGCCCCCAGGATGTCTTCTTACACTGACAAAGAGTATCTGAATTGTGAGGGAAGACACAACCCACACTTTAATTTGCCTCTGAGGGCACTAAGGTTGTTTATAGATAATCCAAAGACCTACACAGGACAGTGAAATTTAAGTTTTTGTGTACATCACACTTTATTCTTTCCCATATAGAAAACCTGAGAGAAAGAAAACCTGTTAGAATACAAGTGAGCAGACACCTGAGGTGGGGAGAGCTAGTCACCAAAAGGACTTAGGGGGGCAATGTGTCCCTTGGGAATTATCTTTTTACATTCACTTTCTATCATGGATGAGGTTGGATGTGATGAGAGTTGAGTGCTGGTCAGATTTTGATAAGATGAAATAGATGAAGGGAACCAAGATTTTCCCAATGAGAAAATAGAGGTCATGTGTGGAGACAAGGAATGATTCCATTTGGCAAGAGGGTAAGAATTTAGATTGTGGAATTTGAGTCACATCTTCGAGGATATTATCTCGGCGAGGGATAGGAAATCACTGAATTTGTAAATACTCTTTAAATTCCTCCCATATTGTTTTTTTCCCCAAGTCAAACATCTTCTTACATCTTTGTTTCATAGCTTGCAGGGAGAGTTACTGTTTTATTCTATGTGTGGGTTGTTTCTCTCTTTCAATTACTTTGCCACCTTTTAAAAATATTTTAATGTGGGGGGTCACATTTTTGCTCCTCCAAATCTGCCCATGTTCCACTTGATACTATTGATGATACCATGTTTACTTCCCTTTATCACAATCCTTCTTCTCTCTCCCTCCTGTTCCCTCTGGTAACCAGTAAGCTTTTTTCATTAAGTCCAAGGTTTATTCCCACTGAATTTTACCTGTGTATATTTTTTGGTTATTTATGTTACACAGATGATCAAAACTAACATCTGTCTTTCACTTTCTGATGTATTTCACTTAATCAACTTGTGATTTTTTTTGGTTCCCAAATTCAGTTTCAGCTTTTAAATAGCTGTGTAGCATTCCATTGAGTATATATTCTGTGCTTTCTTTATCTGGCAGTCTGTCACTGGGCACTTAGGTTGGCTCCACAACTTGGAAATTGTGGACACCTTTGATTATAAGAGTATGTAAGTCTTTTCATCGTTGAGTATTTTTAGTTAGAGGGTAAATACTTTTTAGAGGTATTTCTGGATCATATAGGATTTCCACCTTTATTTTCTTAAGAAATCTACATACTGTTTCCCATAGAAGCTCACCAATTTGCATTCCCAACAACAATAGATCCTGCCTTTTCCTTCACAGCCTGATCAACATGTTACTTCCATTCTTTTTAACATGAACCATTCTTACCTGGGCAGGCAAGGTGATAAATCTCATTGTGGATTTCATTTGCATTTTTCTTTTGCTAGTAGTGTAATCATAGATTCTGTGACCATGTGCTTTTTCAGGATGTTTTTGTTTTTAACTTTCTATTGTGACTTGTAGATAGATATTTTCTTTGGGATTCCCATCACAAATCTCAACTGTTTTTCCCTTAAGTTATTCTTTTTTTCTCTTAGAATGTATATTCCCATAGTGTTCTTGCCTTGTTTGTGGAGATATGATCAACATATCTGAATGTCTTATCAATAGAGCATGTTTTAGCAAAACAGTGTCCATTCAAAGTTACATCTCATACACAATGCCATTTTTTACATGTTTTGATGCTTAGTAGCTTAGATTTAACTTAGTAGCTTAGTAGCTTAGATTTAACAATTCCTGTGCTAATGGCCATATAAACCGACCTTTTAAGCATGGAACGTTGCCAAAGATACAACTATAGGCATTACTGAAAGCTTTAAAATATGACAGAAGGAAGATAGTTAACTTTATTGTTTTAATCCTTTTCAGTCAATCCACCATGAAGAGTAGTAGGTACTGTTATTTGGGGGATAGTCTTAAAGTATCCACCAACCTATACATATTTTGAGTGCTCTAGAGTGCTTTAGAAATCCAGCCTCCCTCTTCCACCCTCACCATCTGCACTCCTGGCTTCCAACCTCTAACAAGAACCTTGTCATATCCTCCCTGTTGAGTCTATGCTTGAGGATAGCAAGTCATTCAGGGCTCCTTCTAAGTGCCTCATCTTTCCAAGGAGTTCATCAACCCTGAATCCATTTGTCACTGTGAAAAAAGAGCACTTAGAAATGCTGCTTGATGTAATTAGACTGGTGGAGGCAGCTTGGTGGAAGCAGCTCCCGGTGACTAGCCCAGACAATCACCAACACTATCCATCGTGCACCCACAGAGTCAGGTCAAATGTCACAAGATAGGAGGTGAGTATGTAATCAGACTGCCTAAATATGTTCTCAAGTAAAAGTGCTATTGATTTGCCAAAAACTTGGATGGCTCATCTCTCAATAAACTAGCTGGTGTTATTTCTTCTCCTTAGATTCAGGTTGACTGGATTTGATGTCAGTTTCATATTCTGACTTGTCAAAAAAATATCAATCATCTTGCAAATAGAACTACTTCCATTTCTCAAAAAATATCAAGAGATTCTATTTATAAGGGAAGGATTCAAAAAGACTAAACTGTGGTTACCACCTTAAAGTAGATTAAGCATTTCATACAATAATTTTTGGCAAGAATTTGGTTGGCTCCTTCGTACTCAGAACTGTTATTAGCTGTGCCTGTTTTATTCTTGGCTGCCTTTGCAAGCAGAGTCCCCACAGATTTTTGCATCAGTCAGAAGGCAGGGGTCCTATTCATTTAGCTTCTTGAGGTGAACTGGAATTTGTGATTTGGTACCAGAAGCTGTGTGTTCTGTATTTTCTTTTCCTAGGAAGTATAAAGATGCAAATAAAGGTTAAATATCTTAGTTGATTTTTAATAGTTTCTACAGAAGCATTCTAGATTTGTGGGAAATTATCAGACTCTTGTTCCCTGTATGACATTTTTGCACAGAGCCAACTTCAAGGCAAACTCACCTCAAGGGTCACACTTTAGGGAGTTGAAGTGATTGAAGAATAAGTTGTCTAATTTTCAGCTAATAAGGGTTAGGAAATCTCTGCTAATGGACAGAATTGCTTTGGAATTTCTTCTGTCGTCCTAAATACTGAAAGTTCTAGTGCTGACCCTATGTCAAGGGCCCCTGGCACCTTCCTCTTTCCAGTGACCTCCATATTGGCACACTTTGGATCATAGGCCAGATTTTGTTTCCTGTCTATTTATTTCCCTACTGGGATAAATGCTCTACTCAAATTCAGGTCACTTGACAGTACTTGAGTCTGCCTAGATTTGTCACCCTTCCTTGCCTTTGCTCTTGATTATTGTTTCTCTCATATTAAACACTTGAGCTATCTTTTTAGTAAATCCGAACCCTATTCTTTTATTTAGGTTCCCATCAGTGATTTTGTTTCTGAATAGGAAGATATCTGTCCCCTTATCTAAACAGCATGTGCCAATATTGAAAATTTTGCCTCTCCTCTTCTTATTTACCCCTTATCCAGGGAAAAAGGAGAAACAACCTAGCTAGAACTTGACATCTATTGAGTTTGAGCCAAGTCTGCTGGTGTGACAGTAAGTGGACCCCAAAAGAAAGACTCAGTCTCTATGCATTTGTTTCTTTCAATTCCTCTGTTCAGAGACAGGGCATTGTTCCATTCCCTTCACATATGAATGCAGGCACAGGAGACGCTTCCCTGTTTTCTGTCCTCAAATAGTAAACACGGCTGGATAGGGTCAAGGGGAGTTCCTGAAGCCCCTTTGACTAGTCCCCCAATTCTAGTTTGTATTGTTGAAATAGGAATACTTTGCAACTTGCAGAAGCCCCAAATTTGTTATATAAACTTTGAAGTAAGAGCTGTTCTGGTAGGAGAAGTTAAATCAATGCCACTAAAACTTCTACTGCCTACCAAATTAGTAAACCTACAGCAGTACTCTAAGGATCACAGAGAATAGTTCCACCAGCAAGGATTTGGAAGATTCAGGTGGTCATTTCTGTCAGACCTCCAGAAGACAAATGGATCATTGTGAGTGGATGTTGATTACCACAAACTTATTCAGTTGGTGACTCAAATTATAGTTGCTATTCTAGATGTGGCAACTAAACCTATCTTCTGATACCTGGTATACAGCTGTTAATCTGGTGAGTGCTTCCCCTCAGTACCTTTTAGTAAAGACCATCATCACTGTCTGATGTCAAATGGAAGGTTAGCAGTACAGTTTCACACTCATATCTCTAGGCATATCAATTCTCAAGTCCCAAGTCAAAAATCTGATCCTTCAGGATCTTTATCTGTAACTCTTTTCTATGTTAATACATTACATTAATGACATTATGCTCATAAAACCTAGTGAGCTGGCTGCAGCAAATGCTTTAATACCTTGATAAGATTCCTGATGTCAAAAGGTAGGAAGCAGATTCCTCAAAAATTCAAGAGATCTAATGACTAAGTGCCCATAACAGAGAGGAATGTTTTAGGGTTTTTGATAGGTTCCTATAGGTTGATTAAGAGACCAGACCTTTGATTTGGAGCAAAGATGTGATGTTTTCTGCAGTTAACTGTTTTTCTCTGGAGAAACTTGTCCCTATGCACTAGTGAAGACTGAATAATCCACCAAATTCCTATGAAGTTGCCTATTTTTTTTGACCCACCAAGCCATGAAATTTGACAAGAATAGCAGCACTCCATCATCAAATGAAATTGTTGTATGTGAGACTGGACTTAAGCAGACAATTCACAAAAACAACTACCTGGGTTTCTGATTTCTGATACTTAGCTTATTCTCTCACAGCCTCATCCATGATTTATAGGATGTTTCTTAAGACCAAATAATTGAGAAGCAAAAAGTCTAAGCCTGCGTGATAGCCTATCTAGAATATCTGCTAAAGAACAAGCAGCCCGTTGGGGTGATCCTGAAGGACAGTAGAAGAACCAGCTTCATTTTTCATTTTAGTTAGAAGTTCAGATCTTCACTAAATCATGTTGGTGGCTACATATTTGTCTATATTGTCAGGGAATTAAAAGGAGCAGGATTGGAAGAATGGCAGCACAAAAGTCTGAGGAAGTCTGAGGTTAGACCTTTGTGGGTGGGCACAGGTATGAAGACACTTGCAATTTCATCTTGTATCAACCAAGACACCTCTTTCTTTGGTAGACGCATCTAGCAAGTTTTATCTCCTTTTTTCCTACTTTGATAGCCTGGCCTTTCCAACCTCAAATTTTCACCTAAGGAATTGCAAATTTCTTGTCATCTTTTCTGTGATTCTACTTAAGATCTAAACACTTTTTACATTGATTTTCTTGCTCCTTGAGTCTCAAGGAGATAGAATTCTCTAGAAAAGGGTTTCAAAATGTTGTCTTTGGCCTTTGAGATATAATAACTTCACTGAATTTTTTTTCAACATTTCATTTCAAACAATTGGTATAGACCTTGTACCATAGAGGATTCATTATTTATCTATTTATTAATAAAATGTACTTTTCATGGTCACAGGAAATTTATGAACATGTGAGAGCTTAAGTGCTTAAGTCAAGTCAAATGGAAGCAATTTAACAGAGCCTTTTGTCACCCTTTTGTCTTAGATCCTTTATCAACTGTGAGTGAATCTCTCTACATAAAACAGCATTTCTTTCTATTCTGGAATGTTTTTCCTAATCCCAAAATGAATCCTCTTTCTATACACAAGCTAGGCCCTGGATCTTAAGTTATTAGAGAAACTAATATACAAGTTCTGAAACTTGTGGGGCCATGCCATTTAGTCATCAAAACACCAAGAGCACCTGCTTGAGGAGCCACTCCAAAATGCTGGGTTTCCTCAAATCTCTTTCCAAGAGCTACTGCCTATGTCTAGGCATAAGTTTCCCTTGCTAAAGTGCTTACCATAGTATGTTGATAGGTGGTTGCTAATCATTCACTGACACCATTTCTGGGTTCCTAACCAATTGAACATAGGCAAAGGGAGTTGAATGTACCTTGCAGTAGAGTTTCAGCCTTGTGAACTTGACAACTTTTGATTAACAATATTAGAAGGAAGTTTAGGCTGAAGTGGAAGGCAGAATTTCTTCCTTCCCTTCCAATATTTTTCCTTCCTAATTTGGGCTCTATGGGTAAAGACTGTTTCTGATGAACACACATTTCCACAGCCAACCATGCAGAGAATTACAACTGTTTAATAACCCAACAACTGGTCAGAGATTGGGTCAGCTAAAAGAAGACAAGGTTAGTATTTCAATGTTGTGCCTCATCTCCATCCTGGTCACCTTGGCAAATATTTATTGGGTTATTCTCTGTCTTGTCAGATAGGTCTGTTTGTATTCTATTGAAGAAGAATGGGTAAAGGGACAAGAGATTCAGAAATATTCATCCCAACAGTGCTCCTTCATCTCAGTGAAAATGTAAAAGTGGAGGCAAGTTTTCTTCAAACAAATTCCGAAATGAGTACAATATTCTTGTTTTGAAAAAAACATTCTTTTTGCATATTGCAGTGGGTGCATAGTTTTAAAAAAATCAAAAACTTAGTTTTAGCTTTAAATTACTTTCCAAGTAGCCAGTGGATTAATCTTTCTTTGATTGTTACAGAGCCAAGTAGGGTATTTCTCCTGGGTTCCCTAGAGCCTAGAAACTTAGGAATGGGAATTCTGGTTTATACAGAAACAGCTTCAGTTCTCAAGGTCAAACAGCATACTGATGAGCTAGAATTTATTTATTGAATCTGCTTACTCTGCTTTACATCAAACAGCGTTGTCCATATGCCTTTCCCACAAAGAAAACTGTGGGATATTGCATAAAATTGCAGAATGCACCATCTTCAGGAGACAGCCCTTCCATCAACAAAGATTTCCTGAGCAATTTCTTACTATATTCTACATGATGCTGGCAT
The DNA here is from genome assembly GCA_004024945.1 of Uropsilus gracilis. Lineage (NCBI taxonomy): Eukaryota > Metazoa > Chordata > Mammalia > Eulipotyphla > Talpidae > Uropsilus > Uropsilus gracilis. The sequence continues at coordinate 74,640 of PVHY01003970.1, forward strand.
AAATTCTGAGCTTAAAATAGTAGAAAGTCTATTGTTCTTATCTTTCATGAACTTCAAAGTATTAAGTAAATACTTAATTTAATATTAAGTAAATACTTCAAAGTATTAAGTATTAAGTAAAACTTCAAAGTATTAAGTCCTTTAAATCCAAAATCATAAATGTACATGAAATTCTAATTGATAAGTACAATTAGAGCATGTTACTGGTCTACATATCTGGTCATAATATAGATCAAATTGTAACCCACCCATGTGTATTTCTGTCACTATAACCCCCAAAAGACCAACAGAGCTTTTTTCTCATGAATATGTTATATTATTTGGCATCTCGCCAAATAGAGTTACTAAATATTAAATGCTTATTATTCATTTAGGAAAGGGAATATATTGGCTCAGAAGTTGGGAAGGACAAGGGATAGCTTGATCAAGTAAAATCCAAATAGCCTCATCAAGGCCTTGCTTCCCTCTGTGTAATATGGCATGTGAGAAAGATGATGGTAGCCACAAGTCCACATTTGCTTCTGCTAATCCAGCCAACATCCAAGATTATATTGTAATAAGAACTATGTCCTTGTTTGTTTCAAATATTCATTCCTAAGCCAGTCACTATGGCCACTGCTGTGGAATAAAAAAATTCAAATGAAGTCATGACCCACCCTAGGAAGAGATAGGGTAGTTGGATCCACCCTTTGGTCCAACTAGATGGAGTAATAAAGAGATAATGCCACAGAGAAAAGGATTATGACACAAATGAAGGGGGATAATCATCTAGAACAATCAGTTCTCCACAATAGGCCCTTCAGTTCTGCTTGCACTTTGAACTGGAAATAGCACATTAGGTAATAATATTCTGGCAAATGTTTAGGGCCTCTGGAAGTTCGTGTGGTAGTGGGGGCATAGGCTGGAGCCCTGAGTTGTAACATTTGCTAAACTCTATGGAGTAAATACTTCAGCAATGCCAATTTTAAGCTACTAGTCTCACATCACTGCCGTTACAGAGTGTTTATACTTTACAGACAGACTATCTGTAAATTGTTTACTCCCATCACTTTCAATAGAATTCTTCAAAGAAATAGACCAATAGGATTGAAATTTATATGGAACTATAAAAGACCCTAACTAACCAAAGCAATTCTGACAAACAAAAACAAAAACAATGTATGTATCATGCTTTCTGACTACAAGCTCTACTAACAAGGCTATGGAAGTCAAAACAGTACATTATTAGAGTAAAAATAGACACAATGACCAATGACTTAGAACTGAGAGCTCAAAAATAGCCCAAGATTAATATGTACAATTAACCTATGATAAAGAAGTCAGGAGTATATAATGGAGAAAGAAAAGTATCTTCAAAAAGTGGTGCTGGGATATCTGGACATATGAAGAAAAATGAAATTAAGCCATCCTCTCACATCATACGCAAAAATTAATTTGTAATAGATTAAAGACTTGGCTGCAAATCTGGAAACCATAAAATATAGTCAAAACGTAGGTGAAACAATTCATGACATTGACTTCAGTGAGGTCTTTCAGAACGTGATCATAATCATAAACAAAAGCAGAAATAAGCAAATGGAACTAAATCAAACTAAAAAGATTCTATACTTCTGAAAATAAACTCAGTAAAATGAAGACATCATACTAAATGGGAATAAATATCTGCACTAAATATCTGCACATCTTGTATCCAATATGGGTCTGATACTCAATGAGTTCTGTGAAGAACTCATACAAGTTAACAAAAAGAAAGCAAATAACCCAATTGAAAAATGGGCAAACTATTTCCCCGAAGAAGACAGATAGAAAAATGGTCAATAAATAAGGACATGAAAACGTGCAACAACACTTAACAAGGTAATGCAAATCAAAACCACAGTAATATACTTCTGTGTTCCCATGAGAATGGTCAGTTTTAAAACGTGGTGTGGAGAAAAAGGAGCATTCATACACTGTGAGTAGAAATGTAGACTGTTCCAGCCCTGTGGAAAACACAATGGCGTTTCCTAATTATTAAAAATTGACCTAACATGATTCAACAATTCCACTCTTAGTTATCTGCCTGAAAAATAGAGAAATCACTAGTTTGAAGTGATATATGCACTCCTATTTCTCACTGCTTAAAAAATCCAGGTCACAGAAACAACCTGCATGACCAAGGACGGAGGAGTAGATTAGGGAAATGTGGTATACATACACAATGCATTACTAATCAGCCATAAAATATGATGTACTCTTTTCATTTATAACATCATAAATGGAACTAGTGGAGATTACGTTAAGAGAAATAAGCAGACAAGGAGAAGGAGAAAAGGAGAAAGACAAATACTAGATGATTTCACCCATATGTGGAATATAGAGAAACCAAAGGAACGGACGAAACTAAATCAAAATAAACCCTACAACTCAAACTGCAGAATTGGATGGCATTGCCTCAATAATATAAATAAAATGTAGTTAAATAAGAATGAAGGTACAGAATTGCTTGTATTTTTTGATTTATTCAGTTGCAATTTTCTATCATATCATTTTTAGTAATGTTTTCCACATTCATCACTCATGTCTTGCAGTGGTGATACCTAAGGGGAGGGATCCTATACTTTCAAAATACCAGAAAAAAATATAAGCTAATATACCCAATTAAAAAATATGTTTAATTAAAAAAACATCAAGAACAAGATTATCCAAGTTCTACTTTTGATAGAACAGAGTGCTTTTCTCCTCTATTCTATTTTTAAAAACAAAGTTTAAGAAAGGCCATGTTCTGACCTCGTAATCATTCCTTTCTTAGGCTATCAGTAGACTTAGCTACATTGAAATAGGAGGAAAATGTTCATCATTTAGTTATCTTCGTTTAGATAAACTTTTAAAAATCCATACAAAACCTATTCCCACAGAGAGGAGATCAAAGTAAGTCACATCACCATTTAAAGCCAAGAGCTCAATATTGGTATGTCAATTAAATAAAAATCAAAGACACTTGCTGCTGAACTGCTCTTCAAAATTCAAGGAAAGATCATGCAAAAGTTCAAAGGCTTGCTAACAAGCAACTCCAATTCCTTCTCCTGGGAGGAGGACAGAAAGAGGTCAGAAAGACTTCATTTCCTGTTTTGATCTTCTTCTGAGATAATTCATTCTGCAAAATTTTGAGCCCCACATGCACAGCTTGGAAGTACTGAGAGAGAGAAGATTCTTTATTGTCAATGAACTTCTGTCAACACATCCTAACATATTGGGATAAAGGGTGTGCAGGGAAACCAAAGTGAGGGTAAGAGAAATGTTCTAGAAGAAAATCCTTATCAAAAGATTCAGTCATATCTGTAACAGTTTCATATATTATACCAGCTCATTTTTACAGGGGATTTCTCACTGTCCACAACCATTAGTTTCTTTAAGGAGAAGATTTATCAATCAACATCTTACTTTAAGTGTTAGGTGCTGCTATCCTTAACACTTGTTCTCTAAGCAGCAGAATGATAGCAAAAGCAGCAGGAATATTTCTCTTTATTTTCACTGTGGTCACTTTTCCTTTCTTTCTTTCTTTTTTTTTTTTTTTTGATTTTTTTTACATGCATGATTACAAAATTGTTGATCCCCAAGGGAATACCCCACCCAACAACCACAACCCCTCTGGTCTCTTGGCTTCCTTTCTTTTTGTTGCCTGTCCATGTTTAGCCCTTTAGTTTTTTTTTTTTTTTCCTTTGCCTTCCTAGGCCAATCTGAGCACCTTTGGTTTGTATCAATGTTTCTTGTTTCTTGGTGGCTGTTATTTCTATTGTTTTCTGCCTCATTTTTTTTGCTCCTTCCCATTATGTTTCAGGTCTTTGGCTTTGGGGGCCTGATTCCCAGCCTTACGTTTTGGTAGAGCAGCTCCTCGATGGGGATAGCCTTCAGCTGATGGTAGGTCTCCTAGTTTCCCCCTTTGGAATATTGCTGTGGGATCCTTTGGAGCTTTGCTGTGGGGCCACTGCCATTCTGCAGGCCACCTCCCTCTGTGCAAAGAGGGTGTGCAGTACCTTATTGACCGCATCTCTGTGCCGGGTTTTTGGTCACAGCTCCCCAGTGAGGTAGTAGGCGTAGTACTTTGGTATTTGTTCTCACAGTTCAGTGCTCTGTGGTTCTTGCCTTGCTCTTTTGAGTCCTGCATGAGAGGCATGCCCTTTAAGGGTCTTTCTTGCTGTTTCTCACCTCTTCTGTTTCTGTGGTTGTGGTTGAAGATCATCTCCAGGTACTTTTAGCTGGTGTGGGCTCATTGGAGTAGAGGCAAACCAAAAGGGATCAGTGATGGATTCCCCCCGCCCACATACACACTGCACTCTGCTTCTTGGCAAGACATGGGTGGCCCGCCCGAGTGAACCGGGGCCAACCCCTGGCCCCACCCCAGCCCCACCACTTAGCAGGGCGAAAGCAGGTTGCACCACGGGTGCAGCGGCTGCTTGGGCTACAGAAGGCATGGGCCTTAAGAGACCCGCGCAACGTCTGCAAGACAGTGGGGCCTGTTTCTCCAGGCCAACCACCGCAGGTCCATCCCACCCTGTGGTCACATTTGATTATAGACCAGTGTTTAATCTATTTCTCCTACAAGTTGTGTGAGTTTGATTTTCCCTAATATTCTGTTTATAGCTGCTCAGTGTGCTACTAAGGAAATGATAAATTTATAAAGATATATATATAACATATATATATATATTAACTTGTTCAAAGGAACTTACCCACTTCAAATGATGTTATAAATACTCTTCATCACTACGAACTCCCTCAGTATATTTTAAAAATCCTGTGGCTTTTCAGTTCCTGGTCTGTATTGTGGGCTATAAGAAGTCAGTGGGAAATCAAGATACTATGAAGAAAAGATGACCTTCTGAGACAAAGATTGATCCTTTTACATTTCGGTGCGTTTTTTGCTCAGGAAAATTTTTCTGAATGGATTTTACTTTTCATTTCCCAGTTCTGAGTGATGAAATGTTGAATAAAATTTTACTAAAGTCTGCAAGATAGCAACTTGGGAGCACCATGAGGGTGACAAAAGGAGCTCTCTTTGCCACCTTTAGGTTGGAACTTTCTATTCTCTGATGAGCTCAGAACTGGCCTTCATGGTCTCTGACATTACAAAGGTGCAGCCAGGAGAAAGCAAAGGGAAAAAGTGGAACCCAGTAAGAAAAGAGGGCTGAACTGTTATTTCCTAGAAGAGCTTCATAGTCTATGAATTGAAGGGCAAAAAAGATCTCCACAGAATGGAAGAGGCACGGAGACATCAAGGCATGGCAGGGCAGTGCAAGGAGAAGACAAAAGATGGATTCTCGAGTTCAACTTTGTAGTCTGTTTTCTGTTCTCACACATGAGGAACAATGGTTGAATGAGATACTTTCCTTCTTTCTTCTTCCTCGCTCAGTTTGGTTTATGGAGGCCAGCTGGGGGAAGTCTCTCACCAAAGCACCACCAGGTCACAGGAATTAGGCAAGGACCCTATATATGTCAATAAACCTCTGGTATAGGAGTAGCATCTGACTCTCCTCAGGAAAGACATAAAGATGGCATCAAATGTAGAGTTTTTAATAAAAACATGGACTTAGATTCTATAAGATGCCATGGGAAGGGTACCAGGTGGTACCATGACAAGGGTACCAGGTGGTAACATGCGATTAGTGATTTGACTGTAACGAGGTCTGTGGTTGGATTTTGGTAATTGAAATCATGCCCTTCATTAGACAGTTTGTGTGTGCAGGACATGGGAATAGACTGATGTCTCAGAAAGAATCGTCCAACAGTCCCACCTCTACCAGGGTGCCAATGATAAAGTCTTGTTCCCAGATACCATCCTTCATTGCTCAGGGAGCTCACATCCTGGGCACATTTGCCCCCCTGTTCTCTGAATCCTGCTTTAAGTGTCTAGGAGGGAGTCAGAAAACAAGCTATAACTGACGCTCTGATCATGACACTTGTGTCTTGTCCTTATTATGAATACTTATCGATCTGTTCCTGGACTTTCAAATGACAGCTGATATCTGTATGTGTAATTCAATTCTAATTTTAGATCTATATCACCACTTTCATTACCAATGTTTCTAATGGATAATTGTTTCATGCTATTTTTAAAATGTTGATTTATTAGCTACTTTTCATTATTTTTACTTTGTATTGAACCACAACTACTCAGAATTTGATCATTCATATTATTAGTTCATTGTATTGTTGACATCATTCTGAATGGCTTATTTTATTACTTACGTGTTGGTTAGTTGCTTTCCTTCAATGATGTCATCAACATTGTTGATCTATCACTTGGGAAAACAAACACATACTAAACCAAGGGTTAGCCTAAAAATACCTGTTTTGGTCCTCCTCCACCAAATATTTCCCTTTGTTTCCCCATAGAAGGCAACCTTCATCCTGAACTGATGTTGATTTTTCCCTTGCATACTTTTTTAAATTAGAATTGTTTTCAACTTCTAATAAAATTATATATTTAGTTTATTAGGTTACATATTATTCTCTAGTATTTAAAATTTTATTGCTGAGTTTTATTCACAGTATTATGTTTCTAGAATATGTTCATTTTGACTGCTCCAACACTCTATTCTGTGAACATATCTGTTTACTCACTGGTCTCCTGACATGGGCTCTTGGGTCATTATAAGTTTTATTATTATTATCAATGGTACTAAATATATTTCTCCTTTAGAATTGCTACTCTCAGGGTATATGGATGTTCAAGTTTTAATACCAAATTATTTCCAAGTGGTTTTAACATGCTTCATTCCCATCAGCAATGTATAACTGGTCTATATAGAACTATATCATCTTATATACTTGGTATTTACAAACATTAAAATCTTTTTTTATTTGAAATAATATGCTATCACTTTGTATTCTTGATTTGCATTTCCTCCATCACTAAGGAAGCTGAATATGTATTTGCTATGTGTATTTATTTCCTAGTCAATGAAGTTCGTGAGTGGAATGATGCTTTTTAAAAGATTAAATCTATACCTCTCATGTCCAAAAAATCAGCACTCATTCTTCTGACCAGAGCACACATGATAAATTGTCCTGTTACTGTGAACACGTCTCCTGCTGGTGTGTTCAGAGGGGCCCAAGTCCCAGGCACTTTTGCCTTTGCATTATTGAGATCTTAAAAATAAAGAACAAGACTTCATGCCTGCATTAGCATATATAAATGAATACATTTTAGATCTTGTCATAGGGGAGGGATAAGATACAAATAGGGATAAGATACAAAAGCTAAATATGTGAAATATAGAATATATTATACTTGAGAATTTCTGTCATCAAAAGACATGGTCCAGGCAGCAAAAAAACAAGTTGCAAATTGGAAGAAAATATTTAAAATATGCAATACCATGTTTGCTTCGGCAGCACATATACTAAACTGGAACAACACAGAAAAGATTAGCATGGCCCTTGTGCAAGGATGACATGCAAATTCGTGAAGCATTCCATATTTTTAAAGTTTCTTTTTAACAGCTGGAAAAAAATAAAATAGAATATGCAATACCAGCAAAAGACTGAATCTAAATAATGTTTATATTTAGAGTATATATATACATATAAATATAAGTGTATTTTATATTTATATAAATTATATATTAATATAAATATACTAAGAGTAACCATCAAGGACATAAAAAACAATAAAAATATGCAAAAGCATGATCCTTCCCATTTCTTTTGCTTCTCATGTAGCAATCTACTTTTAAATTGGGTACAGTAAGTGAAAGTGTTAAGAATATAAACCCTAGATTTTTTAAAGTTCAAATCCTTACCCTACTATTTATTATCTATGTGTTTTCAGCCAAGTTTCCTTAAGCTTTCTAACTCTTAATATCCTCAAGTGTAAAATATTATTCTGTCATCTACTGATGAATACAAATACTGATGAGTACAAATGCATCTATATATCTATTATTCTTCCATGAAAATGAATAAAATTTAACATACACTATAGCATAGATGAACTTGGAAAACATTATTCTAAGAGAAAGAAACCTGACACAAAAGGTGTATGATATATATGGTATAATTAAAATATATGGTATATATGGTATAATTCCATCTGTATGAAATGTTTAGAACTTGTCTAGAAATTCACAGAGAAAGAGAGAAAGTATATTTGTAATTTCTTGAGACTGGGGAGTGAAAAGAATGGGAAATGACAGAAAATGGGTGTGGAATTTTGTTGCGGTGACCAATGTTCTGGTGATAAAAGACAGTGGTGATGGGTACACACTGTGTGAATATACTGAAAACCACTGAATTAAACAATTTAAAATGGTGAAGATACAAAATGTCAATTATAGTTCATTTTAAAGAATAAAAATATTATTGTGTTTCATGAGACTATTGTCTGTCTGGTATACAAAAATTACGCAAAAAATTATAGGTAGATTTAAAATTGCTATTCCATATTTTGAGCTTATTATCTATCTATCTATCTATCTATCTATCTATCTATCTATCTATCTATCTATCTATCTATCTATCTATCTATCTATCTATCTATCTATCTATCTATCTATCTATCTATCTATCTAATCGCTCTATGTTATTTGACTTGTCTTCCATAGTGTTGAAATCTTACATAGTCCTTGTGATGATCTTCAGAAATACAATCAGAAGAGTTATTACTCTTCATATGAATGATAGCTACTGTTTACCAACTGCTTACTAGATATCAATCCAATATGAGATATTTTCTAAAATTTTTCTTGTTAAATCTGCAAAACAATCTATGAGTTATCTGTATTTTACATTTGAGAAAACTAAGACTGTTGTCCAAGATCAAACAACCAACTGATCTGGGAATAAAAACTAAAATCTTTTAAATTCCTAAGTTCATTTCTTTCTGCTATCCTGTATTACACAAAGGTATAAGTTACCGTGGGGAAATGCTGAAGAATGTCAACATATGTTATAAAGCAGTCCACTGTAATCCAATAATATGTTCATATCTTTTAAAAATAAAGCTCTTTCTATAAACAATAGGTTTTTTCTTTGAATGCAAGGGATTTTATATCATAAATAGACTGCTACTGATGATGGTTTTGCTCCTGAAATTCTCCAAATCTCTTTCGTACACAACACAAAATATGGAAAACTTGTAGTATGGAAGAAGAACCAAATTAGTCGTTTAAATGTCAAGTCTGTGAATGTCATTTTAATCAAAGTGTTTGAAATCCTTTTATGATACTTCACAGCATCTCTCATTGTTACTAGTAGCTAGTACTCTGGTACTACAAAAATTGTAACTGATGGTGTCTAACTGAGATATCACCCATATAAGTACCAGACTATAAAGTCTTTGAGAAATGTAACCTTCAAGCAAGTTGATGTCCGTGATCTAACCTCCATGGTAGTTTTATAACCTCCCCAGGGCTTTATTTGACTTACTAGCAACAAGAGGACTTTGTACTAGGGCTGAAGACATCACAAGAATCATTTTGTTCATGAGATTTTCTTCTCATCCTATCAAATTCTCGTAGACAATTCTTTATCAGAATTATGGGGCTGGAGGTCACTGCACTTCAGAAATCCCAAAATGAAGCCAAGCGCATTTGAATGAAAAGCAAAATTTTCTTCAACTTTGACAAACGGCCACTCACATATACAAGCCTGTATCTGAGCAAAGAGAGCTCCTTGACTGAGTGTCCCAGAGAGGGCTGCTCTACTGTGATGCTGTGGTTCTGACTCTAAGGAGACCACCTGCTGGTGTGTTCCACAGGGTGGGCATGATGCTATTTATCTCTCACATACTATCTCATCACTCTGGACCACTCTTCCTGTTTATAGACAGACAACTGAAGCTTAAAGCTGTTAAGTAACTTAAACAACTATTAGCTGAGGGGATCAAAATAGCACTGATCTCCACCTTGGCCTCAGATCAGTGGTTAATAATATTAAGCTGCCTTTCTACCTGGGAAGCTGAGGCTGGGGATTGCTTGAGTCTGTGGTACCCCGGGCAATGTGAGCCTGCATTTCCACGGGCAAAATTAGTGAGACCTAGTCTCAAAAAAACAACAACAAAGCAAAAACAAAAACAAATATTAAGCTGCCTTTCAGAGAAACACATTGGGGAAGCAAGAAAGAATCTTCTGAACATAAGAATGACCTAATTATCATCTGATGCATGCTAAAGACAATTTTAAAGGAATGTATTAAGTATTATTTTGTACTAACATTAAATATATTCCTATTTGTACAGCTTAATAAACTGTTAAGAAGGAGTTGGGGAAGATCTTATTCCTCATTCTTTATTCTTTGAGAAAAAACTGCCAGCTTTTTTCTCACTTTGTTCTCACTCTTCCCCAAGGGAAGAGGAAAATAGTTGAGAGCTTACAATGGAGTCAGAGTCACACTTGAGAGCCTCCCCCCAAAGACTTGGTAGAGATGGCAGACGCATCTCTCAGGTTCTTGCCCTAGTGACCTGAAATAGACTTACTCGAAGACATCTGCATATCAAATGGAAACTTCAGGTCTTTGTGCAGATACTGCCATCTCAATAAAAACAACCCAGACTGTCCTATTCAAAACCCAAACCGCTCCCACACCCTTCCCTCACACTGTCCTCCACTCTTTTGATTTTTCACAACACTCTTTTCTTTATTTATTTGATACATTGCTTATTGTTTATTGCACCATTGAAATATGTTTTGCCTTTTAGTTCATTGATAGACTCCTAGTATGTAGTACTTCTTTGTCTAATGAATGAATATGAAGCTATAAGTTTTTGTACTTTTTCTATTTCTTCCGTGTCTGCTTGCAAACCAATTGAATATTTACTAATTTCTTATTTTTTATAAAGCCGTGCTATAATCAGCAAGAAACAGGCAGCAAGCACACAAACTTTCAGGTCTATCCAGGAACCTTCTGTGGCACTGCTGACTCTGTAGGTGTGATAGTGCAGACAAATGTTTCCCATGATCAACAAATGTCTCAAGCTTTCCAGTCCGTAATATCTATTTCATTCTTTCTATTTTATAGTAGAATCATCAAAGATAAACACTTTAATTTCATGTTTTCCTATGGAAAAATGCTCAGCTATGCCTTCTGTTTAATCTAATGCCAGAAAAACAAACAGGTCTGAGAAGGGCTTAAAGAAATGGCTATCTAATGCAGTCCTCTTTCTTCAGTCCTAACATTTTTTTTTTCCAAACCAACCACCAGGGAAATAAGAATCACATCATTTTTAAAAGGCTATGTAGACAAAGAAGCTATCATCCTCTTCTATAGCTCATTCTTGGAGCCTAAGTTCACTGGTATATTTTCATTTTTAATCTAAAGTTCCAAGTTGCATTTTAAATCTACTGTGTATATCATTTGTTCACAGACAGAGCATACTATTGCTATATACATTTGTATATATTTACACTTATGTTTGCGATTAAAACAACACAACAGCAATAATTACAAAGTTGTCCTCATAACCCTTTGCTTTTGGATATATTGATTTTTCCATTTCTTTTCACATTGTTGTCGCCAAGGTTCCTTCTTCCATTTTCCAGGTGATAAAACACAACTCTAAAGAGGTTAAGTGGTTCACCTAAGGGGACCACTGTGATTGAATTGCTGTACCATTTTTTCAGACTCTGTAAGGTCTAATTCTAAGGATAGCTTCCATTCACTATATGGCAATTTTTGGATATCCACTCCTCCTGTTAGCCACTCACTGCACTAGAAATGCCAAGCAGGCCCACAACTAAGTGTAGAGGTATTTCCTAGGCCCCTGGCGACTAGTTATGGCAAATGCAAGAGGCCGTGGTGGGAGGCATTTCACTTCTTTGGTTCTTCACACTTGTTCTCCTTTCAGGATGCTGGATGGTGAGGTCCAGAGCAGTTCTGACACATGAGAACAGCCATCAGTTTGGGTCCCTAGACACCTGCCCATGAGGAAAAACAAAACAAAACAAAGCAAAGCAAATCTTGTTCTTTAAATCACTGGATATTTTATTGCATTTATTACTCTAGTCTACCTTTCTCCAATTTATATAACCCAGATTGGCATTTTGCTGGAGGCTTGCTAAATCCTGTGCACTAAAGATGTCTTTTTTAACTTGATGTAAAATATTTTTTCCTATTTCTTCTAGTTTATCTCTTTGCAGTAACTATGGTTTTGGTACACTTCTTCAGAATAAACTTGTGAAAGTTTGACCACAGGTGAAGAGCAGCCAAGTCTTGTTTGCTTCAGCGTTTGCTTGCATGTAAGTGGGGTATGTTTTCGAAACACCAAATAATCACGCAAAATAACCGCTGAAACTCCTAAAATGTGCTATATAATGACACTTGCTGTCAGCTTTTTTCTTCTGCTGTTGCTTTTAAGTTAGGTGAGAGCAGAGCCATGTAAGAAATTCACTTCTGAGAATTTTGGTTCATCTCTCTCCCGGCAATTAACCTTGCTGTCCAAATGGACTCAGAGAAATCTGATGAAATGTAGGTATTTGAGGGTCACAGAATCTGAGCTGTCTTGCATTATGGCTGTACTCTTGAAGAGAGTGAGAAGGCAAGGAAGGGAGTGTGAGGACATGACCCCGGGGTGTGATGTAGAAAATGAAAGCTTCATAAAGATACGTGAGGCGAGAAGGTGCTGTGGCATTGAAAAAGGCAGCAAATGGTTGAAAAGAGCTAGAAAGTCAGTTCTCCAAAAAGGCATTTAAATGCATTTCTTGTTCCCTGTCTTCCTCAATACTACTATAGGGAGTCTGTGTTCGTAGTCGGTGAGATCTCTCCCCCTTTCAATATGTCTGAAGGTACAACTTTTGACTAGAATTTTTCTAATCTCTACAGTTTTATTATCCTACCTGAACATGGCAGATCAATCATAGGTTAATTGCTCATTCTTTTCCAATTCTAAACATTTGGTAAACCATCTTTAATGTAATCTTGTGCACATGTGTCCCTGACTGTACTAACTCACACACGTTTCAGTCACTGTGGGGAAAAAAGCTCATCAGGTTAGAGAGGCCCTTACCTGCTGCATTCCTACCCTGAAGAGGTACTAAACATTCTATTAATGTACAATGATGGTTTTAGATTTCTTAATATAAGATGTTAAAATAGAGGCTAGTCTTTATACTCAAAGGTTCATCCTAATTTGACAGGCAGGTAAGAGGCACTCGGTGTTTCAGTTCCTAAAAGCAGACATCATTTTTTATGTTGACACAATAGGAATTTCAACCAGTAAAACAGCCTCACTGTTAATGCAGGTCACCTTTGTGAGACCCCCTCATGGCAAGAGTGGCAGTGAGACAGCAGAGAGCATGCTAGCCTCATGGCTTTGCCCACAAACCATCAGCAGAATGTCTTAAGCTGGAAATAGTGGACAGGGCTTATGGCCTGATGACTGAAAAAGATAATTGATTTTTTCTTTTCTTTTCTTTTTTCTTTTTTTTTTTTTTTTGAGACTAGGTCTCGCTCTATTGACCAGGGAACCGCAGACTCAAGTTGCCTGGGGTACCATAAACTCAAGCGATCCCCAGCCTCTGCCTTCCAGGTATCTGGAATTACAGGTGCTTGCCATCACACCCAGCTATTTTTTGAGACTAGGTCTCCCTATGGTGCCCCGGGTGGGTCTCAAACCTGTGGACTCAAGCGATTCCTAATCTCAGCCTCCCTTCCCAGGCTGGGATTAAAGGCATGCGCCACTGCACCTGGCCCTGAAAAAAAAAATTGTCTGCTTGTTTATTTCATCCATCATCCATCCCCATGAGCTCTTTGTTCATCTTGCTCTGACTCACTTGCTCTGACTCACCAATTATTTCCTGGACCAGATGCTGCAAAAACAAAACACACCAACAGCTGAGAGCAGCTAAGACCCCTCTGTCCATTGGAATCATCTGGTTCCCAACAGAACACAACGTCCTGGGTACAATGCTATCCATGTCCTGTGATGTTCCATCCTGCTTTCATGAGTGAAAATAATCTTGTGTGTGTGTGTGTGTGTGTGTGTGTGTGTGTGTGTGTGACTGGAGAGTGTACCCCCCATATCCCTCCTCTACACATGAGAGATAATTGTAAAAATTAGAATATATTTTCCAAAAAACCTGGACCTAAGATGCAAGAAGCTCTCTCACTGAAATCAAAGGGCCATCAAGGCCTCTGCTGGTGACCCAGTCATCAGAGACAATGACATGATTTCCCCTGTGAGCCTGGCATCATCCCTACCCAGCTCTGTGAGATGAAAAATAATCTAATGGCTTTCATTAGGATGCAACAAGAGCTTAGAAGGCTGCAGAAAAAAAGGACAAAGAATTGGATCCTCTTTCAGAAAATTACACTTGTCCCCAGTTCTTCTGTCCTTTTCCTTGCAAGGCAGCCACACATGTGGGGCAGGCTTCTCAGATGTGGGACAGCCATCTGCACCAGGAGGCGGGTGTCTCCTTTAGAGGCTCCGCTCTCACCACAGTCAGGTAACAGATTGGAATTGGATTCTGTCTCCTTCTTCGGACCCTTTTCAACAACCATTCCTCATCCTCTTGGTTACTATTTTTAAGCTGATATAGCCAAGTCTCTTTACTTGTCAAAGGCTTCCTCTGACAGGCTCTATCCCCAGCGCATACTTGGAAATTTTCCTACTGACTCTCCCTATTGGTGCTCTGAAAAGAAAGCTCTTATTTACTTTTTGCTGCCCAATTTTTTCTTTCCTAAAATAAGAAAGGTATGAAGCTCTGGCTAAATGGGTGAAGGTTGTACCCCAAGATGGTACCTGGAAGTTGAGCCTCACTTTACTTAAGTGAGACTTAAGTTAGAATTACCAAGTAAGTCGGAGCTTCTGAGAGGCTTATGTTCTTTATAGAGAGAAATCGTGGTAAACACACCAACTTCACATGCACATTGACAGGAAAGAAGACTGAACTCCAAGAGGTTGACTGATCTTATTCTCCAGAAGTTCCTCCCAGAGACACAGCATATGCGAAGGCTGCCCTTGACCAGAAAACTTTTCTCTACCTGATTAATTTTTCTGTAATCTAACATGTTTTTAAATCTAACACTTCATTCTCCCAATTTCCTTTAAACATTTTTGAAGGGGTCATTTTTTTTTTCCTTTCTAAACTTCCTGAAAGATGTTGAAAAATAAAACAAATCTTATGAAATCTGCCATAAGGTTTAACCACATCATCTCAACATTCCTCCTTTTGGGGGCCCACTTGCATTCCCATCAAGCACACACACACACACACACACACACACACACGCCTTGGTCACTATTTGACACTTCCTCTTAGTGGAGGTTGGCAATGACACATTGTGGGTCCATGGTGGAATACAGTGTCATTCATTTGTGTATCGTCTGTGGCTGTGACCTGTTCACAATGGTAGAATTCAGAAGTTAGGACGTACTGTGCGACCCATAAGTCCTAAAATATTTACTCTCTGGCCTTCTTCAGGGTAGTTTACAGACCCCTGCTCTTAGCATCAATTCAGTTTTCTTCACATTTCTTTTGTGTATATGCTTTAAGAAATAATTTTCTACAAAAGCCTGGATTTGTTTTCCAGAACACTGTGAAAGCATTTGACTATTTTTACTTATATAAAAAGTACAGTAGAAATTTTGAAAAATATTAAAATATGCTAAGAGGCCCCTAGTAATCAATTGTGATCTTGGCAGGCAAAGATGACTCCTGGTGGCCGTTCCTTTTGTCTCAGGGCTCAGTTGGTCAAGGAGAATGAGATCTGTTCCTGAGCATCGAAGCTTCCTCAGAATCTTGGATGAGTAAAGCATTTTGCTCTTCTGTTTCAAGAAAGGGAATAGGGAACTGTTCTGAATAATGCGACAGGAATTCCTGCAAAGGGAGATACAGAAAAGAAAGAAAAGAGATAAGGTGGCTAAACCTCAGAATGGCAGCACCAAAAGACTTTCAAGGAGAGAGTTGAAGATTATTCAGCATTAAAGTTGTAGGCATTTCTATGATATAAACTTCCCACCATGTCCTATGAACTTTCAGTAGAATCCTTTTCTCCTCCAAAGAGCCTGGGTAGTTTCCAAAAGTGGCAGAAATCAGTGACTGCTTTCCTGTGGTGTGGCTCATACTCTTTACATGCAAGGCAGTGACTCTGTGAACAAAACAATCTAGCTGAAGCAGGTGACCCAATGAAGAAGCCATTTCTTTAATCTAATTTCCTCAGAAATTCAACTCACTCTTGGTAAGGGCATTGAACTTTTCATAAATGGTGGAGTCAGGTGTCAATGTTCTAGAGCAAAAGGATTAAGAAAAATCTAGCTGATATATGGAATGTTTAAAAAAGGGCACATGAAGTTCTCCCAGATATGTACAGTATGTGTATAGATAGCCTTTGTACATGCAAACTTTTTTTCACACCTACCCCCCAAAATAATGGGAGAACTTAGTTCCAGCTTCTTATTTCTGGAAACCTTAATGCTTAGCTGCTTTCTGGAGGACAGGAAGTAGAAGAAGTAGACAGAAGTCGAATGGCAAATTACATTACTTACCTGCCATACCTTAAAAGTCAAAGGTAGAGAAGACTGTTCTCGCCCTGGAAAATCACCACAACATTATCATCATACTACATATATTTTCTAAGGCTTGCCATGCTCACAAGTGCACAGCTCACCTAGGCATCTTGTCCTATACAATGCAGGCCACACTACACAGCGAACTTCATGGATAGGGTCTGTAACTAAACTCAAGAATTTAAAGGACACCCTTCTCCCCATCTCGGTGAAGGGGCACAAGCCAAAGAATTGAGCAAAACTGGACTGACCCTGCAAGAAATTCTGTCAACTGACAAACTGCCAGTTCCCAGAAGATAGGCTCTGAATTTTCACGGCCCTCCTGGGGTTTCCCCTTGTGTAGACAACAATGGGACACAAACAGTGCTGTGAGATGGCAAGCCTGGATCCCTGAAATGTTTCCCTTACAAACTGAATAAAATCCTTATTCAAAAGCCCAAAGTTTGAGGAGATTTTCCAGAATTATCAAAAGACTGTCCCCAGTCTCAAGTCCTCACTCCTGATTCTTTAATAAACTCACTTAATTTTTGTTAAGCTCAATTTAGTTAAGCCAACAGGGACAAATCAAGCCTGTCAATGAAAAATGATTCCCTAGAGCATAGGTTGGAGAGAATGTCCTTTTTTATACAACACTAGCATTTTCTGTTTCCCTCAGGTTAACACCCCTTCACCCCATTAACAAAGTTTTAGTAGATAATTCTCTATGCGGTGTTTGTTTAAATCTTAGCATTTTGTCCCAGTTTGCAGATAGTCCATATTTCTGGAGTATCTTAGGTAAAAGCATTTCTTCTGTGACTCTCAAAGGCTGAGACTGGACAGAAACTAGACAATTTCAGGTTTGTCTTAAATGAAACTGGTGTAGTTTGCCTTTCACACGGCATGTCTGACTGATGGTCTCTGCTCAGTGGTGTGATCCCCTGATGTATTTCTGCCACAGGGAATGGATTTCTCTGAGTTGCAGCATCTCTCCCTGTCAGCCTCCAGGGAGGGAGTAGCCAGTAGGGAAAAGCTGCTCGTGCTGTTCTCTGAATAAAGCTGCCTGTGGTGTGCTATCCTCTTAGATGAAGTGAGGCCTTTCCCAGGGGTGCCTGATATTTCATTGCCTGTCCTGCACAGCAGCTGACCCAGTTCTTCAGGAATGTAGAGTACCCGCTGAAGGGCATCCTTTCAAGCTTCTGTCAGCTCCTGGCACCTGCCTTCTCTCCCTGACAGGAGGGCCATCTCCCAACCCTCCAGGAGATTAACTGTAGCTCAGTAGAGTACAGTGGGGACCCTCAATGCACGGGCCCTGTGTGTCCTTACTCATCTTACCTATGTTTGTTTCCTCTTCCTTGATCAGGTAGCATGGCAACCCAGCATATAGTACCTTCTATCCAGCACACCATAATAGTCTCTTCATCCCTGTTATTAGCAGCCTCCTTTCCTGACACTACCTGGGCCTAGTCCACAAGGCCCTCTGGGATTCCAGAAGCTCTGCCTTTCCCCTCTCTGGCACATCTGTGAATGTTTTCTTTGCTTGGAATGTTCATACCACTCTTGTCTGTCTGTGAAACTCAATCTCAAGGACTCCACTTAAATACTACCTCTGGCTTTCTTAGGTGTAGTTAATATTGTTTGCCTTTGTGTTCTTCCTGAGTCCCTTGAGTAAATCCTTACAGCATCATATTGTTGTGGGTTTTCACTATTATTTTCTATATCCTCCTCCAGATCTAGTTACCCAGAACAAGGACCACAATCATCTTTACACACTCATCCCAAACCTATAATAATGCTTGGTGCCTAATAAATAAATACTGGTTGAATCAAAAACATACAGTTGTTGCAAACACTCTAGTGAAAAATGCTTTATTATAGTCTTTGTGGGTGGCCACTAGTTTTAACTAAGCTCTTGATTTCAAAATAAAAGATAAAAACTCTCCAGTATTTCCATTAAACTCCACACTCCTAGGTCTAATTGTGCTTACTAATACCACTCTTGAATAGTGGTATTCAAGACTTTTCAGACACTATGCCCCAAACTGAATTCCAAAATTTTACCCCTTGATCCTTAGATTTCCAGTGACCCTTGTCTTAGTCAGTGGCTACTGGCATCTTTCAGTGGCTGAGATCACAGGGGTGTCTGTATCTCACTCCTTTTTCACATCCACATCCAATGCACTGGCAAATCCTCTTGGCTCTTCCTTTAAAATGGCATTAATTCCATTGCTGCCTTGGGGCATGCCGCCATGCTTACTTATCTTTATTGCAAGTCTCTTAACTGGTTTTCCTGCTTCCATGCTGGCCAAACTCCCATCCCTTCTACATGGTCTATTTTCAGCACAGCAGCTTGAGTGTTATCACTGCTTTGTCCAAAATTCCACTGGCATTTTGATTTCTGATTTCTCCTGCACCAGAAGAGTCCCTGATATACAATATGTGGCAAATATTTGTGGGGTGAATGTGATGTTTGAACTTTAGTATAAAAAGCAGATACAAGAAGTAGCAATCTGTAATATTGTTCCATCACCCCCCCCAGACAGATATATGAATTACTCTATTTTCTAGACAATGTTTTTAATGTCATCCAAATAGTCTAGAAATATCCAGGAACCAAAGAAAGTCTCTTTTTTGGTGTAGCAACAATTAACCACAAAATAACCATTTGGTCATGGCCTGTCTCCTAGCTCTCAGAGAGTTGGTTTCTTCAAGGAAATTATGAAATTGAATTAAAAGATTTTCATGATCCCTTCCAGTTGGAGACGTCTTTGATTTTTTCCATGGACTTAAAATTTTGTTTTGCTAAACATAGATGAACTTGCCCTTCCTGAATATTCCTTTATTTGATCTAGTTTTTAAGATGCACGAGTTAATTCTACAGAAACCTGCAGAGGAGCTGAGGAGTCCGGGCCTGGTAGATGGACCAGGCCAGCAGTCCCTGCAGAGATGGAAGCAACTTACTGGGTTGAGTGGGGCAGATACATGAGAGCAGAGGGCTGTGAGGACAGACCTCATCTCTGCCAACCTGTGCTCTTTTTGCCCCTTTCAGCTCTGGCCCATGGGCCTCTGTGACGTGTTCTTGTCTTTGGAAAATAACGAGGAATCATTTCCAAGTGTAGCTCATTCATACTTGTTTGAAAGATTGTGTTGATACAAAAAGCTGTTTTAACATGGAGGTGATTTGTAGTAATTTGTTTGGAGATATATTTAGACCAGAAACTAATATAAAATAAAGTCAATGGTATTAACTGTTAACAGATTTTTAAGTGATTGGGTAGACAACTTGCTCATCTAACTTACAGGTAGAAAGTGATGACAAATCAAATATGAAAATTATAAAAAGGTTCACCCTTTTTCTTTCAAAATTAAATTGAATTTACTTTTCAAACTATTCATAGTCTAGGTTTCCGAGGCAACTCCTTATAACCTGTGATTATTTGTGTGTGACTTTTAAATTCATCATTTAAGAATGGGAGAATTGCTTGCTTATGTACTTTTAAACTTTTATAATTTTGGCTCTCACTCATAATCAGAAGGTAGCAAATTGCATACAAAAGCAAGGCAGTTCACATTTCTCAGCTTCAGGCAGCCACCAACGTTCATCACGAATTGTTCAGAACAATTTTCCAACTCATTGACAACATTCTCCAGTTTCTGCTGAGTGATTTTGCAAATTGCTTCCATCATCCCTCTTCCAAGTTCC
The DNA here is from genome assembly GCA_004024945.1 of Uropsilus gracilis. Taxonomy (NCBI): domain Eukaryota; kingdom Metazoa; phylum Chordata; class Mammalia; order Eulipotyphla; family Talpidae; genus Uropsilus; species Uropsilus gracilis. The sequence goes on from PVHY01003970.1 coordinate 94,802, forward strand.
TCCAAACAATGTGCCCTCAATGAGTAAACAAATATTTGCTGCTGGTTTCTATCATGCCCAAATCCAAAGTTAATAAAACCTGAATGTGCACTAGAGCTTATAAACACCAGACCTAGATAGAATCATTTATAGGATTGTTTATGACTTTAATTACTACATAATAATGGTTGTAAGAAATTCAAGAATTACAGAAATATATAGTGTTATAAGTAATAAAAGTCTTCCTCTCCCCTTTTTGATTAACCCTAGGTTCACATCAGGGGAAAGCACAGTTAATAGTTTGGTATCTTTTTGAAATTTTCTCGGTTCATAAATATCCAAACATATATTCAAATGTACACAGTAGATACAAATATTCATTCCTTTTTTTCTTTTTTCCCTTTCCAGCCCTTCCTCCCCAGTTCACTTCCTTCTTCTTTTCAAAAGCATGATCTTACTTTAGTCATCCCATTAATTCCTTTTTGCACTTCACAGTCACTGTAGAGACCCTCCTGTGATAGCATATACAAGTTTGCCCCATTTTAAGAATTTTTTTCTTACTATTTCAAGCACTAATGCACTGTTTTACTTAAGTGCCACCACAGCTTTTCAAGGTCACCAATAGTGTTGTCATGTGGGAAGGAGCAAGTAAGAAATCAGAGACATGACAGGAACAAAGAACCAGTCTGTGCCATTAGGTAATCTAGAGCCTAGCCTAGATGCCAAAACACAGTCAACACCATGTTCATTCAGGTCCTTGATAACTGAGAGCTGCCTCAGGCTATGGCACTTCCAATAGCACACTGGCTGACTGACAGTTGGTACCTTGTGGGTATTCAGAAGCTGTGTCCTGCTTAGCAGGCAAAAGAGACTGTGCCATCTACAAACTCGTCACCCCTTGAAAAACACTGCAAAGACCTGATATTTGAGCTTACACATGGGGAGTCTCTTGTCTAGCTGCACCTCACAGCACCCTGCCATGCTCTGTTGAGACTCCTACAGCCTCTGGGAAAGGCCTGAGGTCTCAATATTCCTAGAGTCCCACTCAGAACCTTGTGATGGTTTCATTCCATACATGCTTCTTGGCTTTGCCAATGACAGAGCCCCAAATGCAAGGCCGCTCTGACCTGTGTTTGCCTTTCATTTTCTTTCTCTCCATGACTATCTTCATACTCCTACACTCCACATCTCCTCTTGTACCCACATGAATTGCTATCAAAGTCCCCTCTGCCTCCACCTCTCCACAGAATAATTTCTTCTTCATCTTTCCATGTTAACCTGACTAGCTGTAGAAAGCATCATTAGCCTGTAGTCTTTTCAAGGGCCAGTAGGACTGCTCATCCTTCTTCATCTTTAGAGTTTCTGGATTTGGTCTGTAGACTGAAGAGAAGAGAGTTGGCATTCTAAATGACATTTTTATTTTCTTACGTATGGACCCCTGTCAATGGGTGATATCATTTCCTTCCCATCCAGGTCTTTTTTATCTACTAAATTCCTGATCATCTCTCCAAATTTGTGGGTAGCTTTGGGTCCAATGTGAATCATAATTTTAAGTCCCACCTTCATTCTGCGAGTCTCCCAGTTGCAATGAGGAGCTCAGTGAAGACTCTGATCCAATAATCTCTTGACTTCCTCCAACTCTGGAATTGTTACCGCCACATTCCAACTTCCATCATCCCCACCCATATATAAATTCCCATCACTCAGGGTCCCTTGAGGGTCTCCTGTAGGGTCTTAAGTTGCGACATCTCACTCTCATTCCTTCTGCCCAAGTCCATCAGCTTTGCATACTCATCAGGATCCTCACACTGATGTCTTAAACCCAAGACCTCTGACTCATTCCATTTTATTTCCTAATCCAATAAATTTTTGTTTAGATTCATTCTTTATTTTCTATCCTCTTCTCTCAACTCTTGCTTAAATAAACCCAGCTTCCACTGGACTGTTTTAATATTGTTACAAGAGGTTCCCCAATTCGAGTCTTTTCTTTGAACATTCATTTTTTTCACGTTTTTTCCCCCATATTTATTTATATATTTCACATCAATTGTATTCCCTGGGGTTCACCCAACACCTCCCTCCCTGACCACTCCCATCCATCCCCCCATCCCTCGTTGTGTACTTTCATTTGGTTGTTAGCTTGTTTTGATTTTTCTTCCTGGTCTTTTGTTTTTCCTATATCCTAAATATTAGTGAAACTATTTGGTTTCTTTTTCTTTCTGATTTATTTCTGCTAATATGATTTCTTCTAATTCCATCCATGTTATCTCAAATTCGTCAAAATTTTCATTTTTAATTGATGAGTAATATTCCATTGTGTATACATACCACATCTTCCATTCATCTTTTTGAGGACATTTAGGTTGTTGAACATTCATTTTAATCTAATTCTCTGGCTGCCATTAACACTCCAGTCAATGCAGGAAACCCAGACCTTCCTCTCTTTCTCTCCCTCTATTTTTTATTAGTTTAATCTCCTGACTTTCAAGGGATGCAGGAATTGTCATTCTGCAACTTCTTCATTTTCTAGGTCCAGGGCTGCTTAACAGAAATTTCAAAATTCTCTTAAAATATTTTGTGTATTAAACGCTGCCATTTAAAATGTCAAATTAACCCTGCCAATTACAACCAAAACAAAGCAATGTTGCCACAAAATAGAAAACCTAGGATCTTGTACGGTAGTTATAATAATAACTCCTCCTAGTTTTGTGTTACTTTTATTACTCACAAAGGGATGACTGCTTATTATCTGGTCCTCATACCTGTCCAGTGGAATAGCACTCTTTCCTTTAAGTAGATGGAAAACTGAAGTATAGTGATGTCAAATGACATCTGCTTGTTAAAATATCCAGTGTATGAGCAGAAGCTATTATTGAGGCATGAATTCCTAAATCTAAACTTGACGCTTTCTTTTCTATCTGGTTGTCTTTTAAGAAATTATCCAAGAGCACTTCAAAGAAGAAAGTTTGAATCAGTCTAAGTCTTTGTGACCAAGAAAGCTCCAGGGAACTTGAAGGGCATAGTCTAGGGCCATCATGATTTCCCATTGTCCTTGAACTATCCTAAAGTTCAAACTAGGGCACTGTTATCAAAATACCGCTCTAATTTTGGAAGGGCCAAGAGGTGGAATAGGAGGAGATGTGAGGTTTAATCAAAAGTGCTATCATTTGGGGATGTTAATAAGCCAGTTATCAGGCTCTCAGCAGGCCTGGCACATTTGACCTCATTATCTGAGGAGCACATGAGCTGGACCCCAGCTTCTGGTCACTAGGCAGATGACTCAGCTACAGCTGCTGAAAGCTTGCTGGAAAAGAATTCCAGGACTCAGCGGGAGCCAAGAAACCCTTCCACACACAATACATTCTCTAAATAGCATGTGATAACTACTATCAAATCAAAATAACACCTGGGTATTCTCCTGCCCCGTTGACTGCTCAGAGGATGGAGTAAATATCAAGAAAATATAACCTTCGTCCTATATTCAGATTCTTCCAGCATGGGTCCTATTTTATTAAGGTGAAGTTTGTTACCAGAAATGCTGGAGGTAAGGGACTTACAGTTTAACACCCAATTGAGATCTTGGGCCTTGGTATGAACAACTGGGTCTATGATACTTTCCTTATGCCCGACCTCAAAGACAGATGTGGCCCTGGAAATCAGTATCTTCAACACTTTGGGCCAAAGATCTAGTCAGTAAGAAGCTTCAAGTCACAAATTCTTCACTGACAGACTATATAACAACTATGAAGATAATTTGCATTCCTAGCAAATATGACTACATTTTTTTTTATTGTCTTGGACATACAACTCGTCCTAGAATTGTAGATTTAGACTCAGAAAATATTGGACGACCCTTCTCCAGCTTCAAGAAAGCTGAGAAGATCAGGTTTGAGGCGGAATCTGTGAAAAGACTATACTGTGCTTTTACCACCCTTGTTTCAGAATCAGAAAGATTCTAGGGGATCATTATCTTCTCTTTATTCCTGAGGACTTTTCTGGCTGTTGAGAAACTCAGTCCCTTTCTCAGAATATCTTCAGGGAGATTTTTAGGGCTAAAGGGGTTAATAGAAACTAGAAGGGCCAGAATGCAATTGAATTCAAAGGGTCTAAGGTGCTTATAATAATAACACTCACTTTGCACAAACCACTCTGGTTTGACTTGTGCCTTAGTCCTCAAAGGCCATGGTGCCTAGAGCTTTCCCATCACCCAACAGAAAGGTAAGTGATACGGATATTTGAAGGCTTTACTAAGTTGATTCTAGAAGACTTAGAGTATTCCTTGACTAAACATTGGGAACTAGTAGGCTTGAAGCCAGGAATGCCTACAGGGGAGTAGGAACTGAGATCAGACATAACCAGACCCTTCCCCAGCATGTACACCAGATCATGATGACATATACAGATAAATTCTTGCCTTGAAACAGAGCTCCCAAGGTCCTTGCTCTAGGGCTTGATACACTCAGAAGATGGATGCTGCAGGAAGCTGCAAATAGTGCAGCAAGACTCACCTGTTTGCTCTATTGTTGCTTTTAACTTGCTATTTTGCTTCTGTAAGCTTGCTTTACTATAAAACCCCCCCTCCCCTGAAGGCCACGACTGTTCTCTCCCCTGAGGTTGTGCCAGGGAGGGACAGTTCCTGCTGACTAATAGGCTCATTGTTAATTAGATCTGAGACTAGGGTGTATGTCCCCCTGAGAGTAGGGGGTACTTGTGTCTAGGGGTTACCCCACAACAGGCTTACTTCTTTGTTAAATTATTAAGTTATAATGGGAAATAAGTCACCAAAGAGCCCCTAGAAACCACTGCCATTGGCTGTCTAAGAAGTTAATTATTAATTCATAAAATCCACCCTAGATAAGACCTTTCTCCTAGAAACTTAAATCTCTGTAAGCTGCCTAATTGGCTCCTCCATGTCCTCTGAGGAACAGTTTCCTGTATCTCCGAGGACCTGAAATAGTTCAGGCAGGAGCTATTCTTTTTCTACTCAAGATCATGGGTCATTCATGCCAAGATGTGTGCCAGCACCTCCAAGTCAGCACTGGCAAAACTACTCCAAGTGTGTTCTGTGCAAATGGCTCAACTGGTTCTAGTTGCTACAAATAAGCACCAACATGTTGTGGTTGTTTTTTCAAAAAACAATGGCCTTCCTAAACAGGTGTCAGGTGAACCAATTCAAAATTCCAAATATGCAAGATGAATAAGTTCTAGAGACAACTGCCAGCTGCATGGCCATAGTAAACACCACTGTTTCACACACCATTGTACAGTATATTGTAAAATGTGCTGAAAGTGTAAAAGTAGATGTCAAGACAAGTGTTCTTACCAACACATAAAAGAGACAGGACAAATTTTGGGAGGTGAGAATCTTAATAACCTTGATTGTGGTAGTGGGTCTATGAATATGTTT